>ML810262.1:72984-94425 GCA_009831015.1 Picea engelmannii
TTTTGCCATTTTTGTATCTATCGATGGTAGAGCTAAGCTCCCGACTGTATAGTTTCAGCGACATTCTGGTTTCCTGGTAATGCCTCTGTGTTTGAGACTTCTTGGTTTATAACAAACAGTTCTCTTTCTTTCCCATCTTCATTCCATCTTGTGCCTGAGGATTCATAGTAGTGCAACTTGTTGCAATAAAGGATTTTTTGTAGCGTTGTCGTGCCCTCTGTTTTTATGTGTTCAGATGTAAAAGGATTTTGCGTTTGAGCTCTTTCTTCTTTAATCTGTAATAAACCTGATGTTTATTGTGGACCACTGCTCTTTCTTGCATAAGTCTTCCATCTACTCACCCTTTTATTACAACTCACTGTTTGGAGTTTATCAAGACCTCACTCTGTCATGCATGCCTGGTCTGGTTTCTGAGCTGATGCACTGCCGTTTGGAGTCGTCCTCCATTTGATCACCCTTTAAAACAAACCGTGACATTAAATCTGATGGGCTTCGGGCTCTGCTCCTGCTAGCAATCCAGGAGTGACTTCCGAAAGCTAACAGATGGTAAATCCAAATTTACAGCTACATTCAACGATTTTTGAAGATAAAAGAATAGAAGACGTGTTGCCACAATTACAAAATAACTTGTATCTTTTTGAGGAAAAAGATGTCACAACACCTTCTAGACTAGTAGTACAATTTCTAAGCAGGTGTGTGGAATGTCTTGAGTGAGGAAAAGGGAGTACTTCAAAGAATCAATTAAGTAACATGTACATATCTGTTTCTTCCAGTATGAGAAAAAGATAGAGAAGAACCAAATGAAATGGTTCAGGTTTTCATTTTGTAATCGTTGTTATCTAGGAATAACGAGAATTCCAACCACCTAGGGTTGAGAACCTCTTGTATAAATATATTTTCAAAAGACTAAATAAGGGTTGGATTTTTTCCATATGTAGTTGAGAAAGCTCTCCTCATTGAGGATTAATACAAATATAGATCAGAGATTCCACATTTTGTTCATTTGAGTTATGTGTTCTTCTATCTTTCCACATTCTAGTATATTTTTATATATATCCTTGATGAATGATTGATTGCAATTTAGTACAACATCTAATATGGTTACATTTCATTTAGTAATTCAATAGAACACATATTTTCCTTTGTTTTACTATTAGTAAATACAAGACATTAGATTGCTACATTTTATGCTTCAATTAAGTTTATATCATCTATTTTCTTCTCTTGTAATGAAGTAAGATTCTTTTGTAATAGATGCCTTGCTTTGTCTAACAAATTTATGTTTTTCTCTCATTACACTCAATTATTTTAATTTTAACTTAGACACAAAAGACGGCCTCTGAGTTGTTATGTTGTTAATTCATTTGTAGGACTATTTCTCACATAATAGAGGTAGAAAACACAAACACTAAAACCTCCTTTATTTTTGGATGCCTTGACATTATACTTTGAAGCCTTAAGTATAAATTGAGGAACAATTGTGTATGTAGAGAGTGCTAAAGGGATAGGAATGTAAATCTTGGCAAAGTAATAAAGAGAATTTATGAAATCCAATGCCTATAATGTTTCTCTAGAGGAGGAGGTTGTTGAGGTTGAGCATCTTTTGTAGAAAATGGAGTGCAGAGTAAGAGGTGTAATAGTTAGAGCTGAACATAACTGGGTTGATTTAAGGGATGAGTCTTCAAAATTTTTCTTTGACTACTGCTTATTTTTTGGTCCGAAAAATACCTATTAAGAACTACAAACCTTATTTCTAAAGTTTGCAAGGATGCAATGAATACAAAAAAATCTACTGCAATTTGTTTTGATTTTTAGCATTTATCATGTAATTGTACCTTCTCTTGTATTTTCTTTTAGCCAATAATTAGATATCTATCTTTATCTTCCTCTGATAGCATCGATATAGGTATTTCTTTCACACTTCCACTATGTACCTACATTGGATGTACTATTTTTTAGTCCCATTGTCCTACTTATTGTGGTCATTTGTTGGACATTAAAATATTCTTATACTATTTTATTATATCTAGTAGCCTAGCCTTAGGAGCTATATTTGTCCATGACAATTGTCTAGAGGAACATGAGCCCTAATAAATTTCTTAAAATGGATGTTCCACAACCATGCTTTATGATCTTATGGTCTCAAATCATGGCAAATGACAAAAAATACCACAAATTAATCTAAAGTTCGAAATTGACGAATTTTTTGAGTACTTTTTTTGGTTAAATAAAATCATTTGTATTAAACCCAAGGTTTCCCCTAAAAATAAAATATAGAAGGAGGCATATTTTTCATCTTAGAGGCTTAATGCTCACCAAGATAATAATATTTTCTCCTAAACTCTGCAACAATTCCATTGATTGCATAGAACTAACAAATAAAAATAGAAAATTGTAGGAAAAACCCATTTGAAACACAAATGTAAGGCAATATATTGCTCTAAGTGTCATTTCTGGGATAGAACCTATTCATGTATATTGGAAATTTTGAAAGAACATACCTACCAGCTCAAAACTTGATTCTAAGGTAGGTGGAGTTGAACCTGCAACTACAAGGGTTTTGTTGTTGAAAAATACCTATGTCTTAAAAGACTAGATAGCTTCTTAAACAGACCACTCAGGGTCTGAGGGAATGGTTATTCCACAAGGCTTTTCCGCAATCAAAACCATAGAAATCAATTTTTTTGTGCTTAAAAGAATAAACCATATGAAGGTAAGCATTAGTCTGAGAGACTTTACTGGCACCTCCTATAATAGTGGACAAAGTAAACCTTTTGGAAAAAGGAGGTTGTCTATCTAGCTTCTTCAAGGATTGCTTTGAGATGCCAAAGGATTATTGAGCTTGATGATGAGCTACTGATAACAATAGTTGAATCACCTTCCACAATGAGGTTTCAAGTACCCATTCTAATTTCTTCCTTCATACCTCTGGCTTCTACTTTTTCCTGTTAATTTTTGTTAACCTAGAATAGGTGACATGACCATTAATTTTGAGCAAAACACATTTATTGAATAATAATATTGTTGTTCCTGATATTAATCCTAAGTCTCAAAGAGTAATTTCAGGCATTAGTAATGTTTAAAGAGAAATTTTTAAACAGTGTTTTTCCTACCTTTAGTTATACAAGAAATGATCCTTAAATGAAATTAATAATAGGACAGTACAAAGGTTCTATTCCATTGTCTGAGTCACAATTGTAATATCAAATGGTGTAAAGGAAACTTAAAAAACTATTAAACAAATATAGGCATCAATTGCAGATGAGTCTCACCTTGTTTGCAGTAGAAGAAAAGTAGAGAGTGCACCCTTGAACAAGATATGAAATGTAGTAATTCAAACAACTTGCAGGTCTTTCTTTACTTATAGTAAATATAGAGGAAAAACTGCTTACGTAATGGACTGCTGATATAATGTGATTATAGTAGTTGTGATACTAAATTGCAATCAATCACTTATCAAGGAATTACATAAGGAAATTCGGAGATATGGAAATATAGAAGATCACACAACTCAAACTGAACGGAAATTAGAATCTATGTCTACACTTGTCTTAATACTCAAAAAAGGAGAGTTTTTTTCTATTACACAGAGCAAGAAGCAACCTTGAATAGATATTGAATCTATGTATTTATACAAAAACTATCACAACTCAAAACGGTTGCACTTCTTACAATGAAAATAACATATATTTGAATAAGACAACAATATGTAAAATCTTATGAGCTCTGCTGGAATTATCCTCTGTCTCTTCATATGCTTGGAAAAAATGAGTCTTTTCTTTAGTCTTTTAGGCTGGACACAATTGTCGTCTGGCCTCCCTAAAACTTTGACACACTACCCTGACCGGTTTTATATGTTTCCATCTGTCCCTCCAAATATGTTCAACAATGCAATGAGACGTAGTCGGGATCAGGGAGGAATGATGATTGGATGAGTAGCACTGCATGGATCATCAGGAAATGCATAATGGGCATAATAAAAAGTAACTATTTGTAGGAAGGATGACAATGGAACATGTGGACGATGATGAATTAGGGACAAGTGAATATTAGAATGTGAATGAATGAGATAAGTGGTTGTAGGAAGGTGAAAGGTAGGGAGGGTAAAAAGAAAGGGCACTATGCATGTTTCCTTATCTGCTTCCAGTTGTGTTCGCTTTCCCATGTTCAATACATTGGCTGCATCTATTCAATAATTCTACTACGAACTTTGAGGGATAAATTGTTTCATTTACCTCAAAAGTGAATAATGTCCTCTCTACCTAAGGAATATTTTCTTGGATCCTTTTTATTTCTTGAGCTATGGCTTGGAGCTATGAGCTTGGACTTACTAGCCATTTATTTATCTTAAGAAAATCAATTTGGCTCATTTCCTGAATGTTTTTTAGAGATTCTTCCTTGCTCTTTCTGGAATTCTGTTGGTTCATTTCAATATCAATTTTCCCCAAGGCTTCTGAGATATCACTTCCTTCAAAATCAATTAGCTTCTTATCTAAGGATGACATTGCTTCCATGAAAGCGTCCTTTACCCCCATGGCTAATTGTTTTCTTTCTGTCAAATTTGTTTCCCAGGCCTTCATGGCCGTATTACCTTGTAATTGTTTGGAAGGAGAGAACAGAGGAAAATTAGGAAGATTATCTTTGTGCACCAATATGATAGCTTCTTGAAACCTAGCCTGGGATGAGAGAGCTTCTCTTTCCTTGACATAGATGTTCTTCAGAGAAAGGTCTATTGCCTGGAAGCACTTTTGGATAGCATCAACCTTTAGAAAAAGGTCCTTCTAAGCAATTTCTAGCTTCTCGTTTATTTCCCATGCTTGAGTTTGGAAGGTCGATATATCTATCGAGGTACCTTTGGTTAGGTCCAACCTAACTTGCAATTTTTTTATCAATTTATCATGTCGAGTGACCAATCCTCGGTTGGTTTGCAAATTTTGATGGAGTTATTCAAGGTTGGACTGAAGCTGTTGGATTTTTTGTTGATCATGAGCTCCGATTTTCTCAAAGTCTTGACTCATCTTGTTCCTTATAGTCCTGTCCATGGCCTATATTTGACTTTGCAAGTTCTCTACCAATAGGCACTTCTTTCGCAAATGTTTGGCCAAATTGTCCACAGACCATTGATTGGTCATAGAAAAAACACCTAATGAACCTACAACCTCTTTTGCAAATTCTGGATCATCTCGATTATGTCCATCATACACCATCCTTTGCCTTTTAGTCACTACTCCATCCTTCTGGTGTGATCCCCTTTTCACGATGGCCTTCCTTTTTCTACTAAAAAAGAAATTTGAAGGAGGCATTTCTTTCGACGAGATAGGGGTAAGATCATTTACAAAAATAATTTCAGAATTGGGGTTTCTGAGTCCGTATTGCAGAAGTATCAATGATGTAATGGGGGTACCAATATTCATAGATTGTTTCTGCTCTGTTGTATTTGAGGTGCCAACAAAGGTGGTTGGCGACGAAGGAGGCACATTTTTTCCCTACTTGAGGAAAGCCTCAAGTTGAGATTTTTCCTAGTGGCCTAGTTGACCTGACAATGATGATTCTAATTTATGTTTCAATACCTCTGATCTCTTCAGGGTTTCCTCAACTTTATGATTACCAGAGTGACTAGCTTCGGAATCTATTGACCTGGTTTCCTAAGAAGGGGGAGTGGTTATTTTCTTTCCTTGTAGTATCTTCGGTAGTCTATTCTACCTATTCTTTTGAAACCTGATAAAACTAGCTTGTTGTTCTGGGAGTAGGGTTTGGAATCTATCATGTACCTCCTCATAATACCTAACTCCCCTGAATATTTCATCATACAGGGAGTTTTTGTGCACATATCTTTTCATGTCGAAATAGGCTAGGTGGTTTTCCACAATCTTACATGGGTCATTTCTTTTGAATTTGATGTCCACCAATTTGACATATTCCAAAGCCGTAACCTCCACTTTGGAGTGACCAAAATCCAGTAATGAAAACATGCCAACCTAAATAGGGAAAGTCGACCATACATTTTTATGCATTGCCTTCAGCTCTTTTTGGATGCCTCATGTTACTGTCTGGTAGGCCACTTCTGTACATACCTTCCGATTTGGTAAAAATCGTGGGAGAGAATGGGGAGGAACAGAGCACCCAAAAAATTTGATATAGGATAATTTCTCCTCAATAAACCAATCTGCTAGCTTGCCTAGGTTTCCCATGATACAATCTGAAATTCAAGGAGGTGGATGGCCATACAGGGCTATATGAACAGGAACCACCACATTGTGATAGATTTCATAAAATAAATATTTGTCTTTTCTTCCCATAGCTTGGAATAATAGAAATGAATGGGCTCAACATTGGCCAGGTTCCAACTCCAATTCATCAATGGGAAAGGCGTCATGAAACAGATGTCATCCATGATATAAGCTGACATGTAGAAGGGAGTGGGTTTTCCTTTTTACTTGGATGCTTTATACTCTGTAATCTCTTTGGCCAAGTTATCGAACAACATTTTTGCCCAATTGAAAGTGAAACCCTCTACTACTTCATGCATAATGGATAACCATTCCACAAAGAAGTGTGTAGGGAACTTCTTCCCAAATAATCGACATAGCATCATCGCTACAAACACCATATGAGCATCCAAATATGTTGTGGCATATATACCATGAGCATCAATTTTGAATCTCTTTGGGTGCCCCCACCAAGACTTGATTATATCAGGATAGTTCCTATCGTACTAGACGCACTCCTTTTGCTCAAACTCCAAAATGAATGTAGTGTTGAATGTATATCTAGGGTTAGGGGATATTTTATACATCAATCGCATATGTTCTAGTTAGAAAGAGCCAACAACAACCTTCTAATGGTTGACAATGCTCATGTTCTAGATGTCAACGTGATCCAAGGCCCAGCTTATCATGTCATTATAAGGAATGAGCCTTGGTCATGTCACTATTTTGTGAAGATATGACTGCGCTATATGTTTGAATTTAGTTGTATAAGTGTCACCCTCCTCTTTGGCAGATTCCTTGGGATAGTTTATAATTTCACGCTCTAAAATCATGAACACCTGCGTCCAAGTTTTAACAATGTTTGTGGCTCGCGACGTTGTGTCTGATAGAATGTTCAGGTTTGGGATTGAATCCTCGCCTACTGCATCAGGCCTTTTTCTTCATTTACCATGGTGCCATTTCTTCTAAGGAGACAAAGTGAAATTACTTGTTGCATAGAGAATTCATGAAATATTCAATAAATAAATCTTTCTAATTGCAGAAAGTGACAATGAATTCAAAATCAAAGTGCTTTTATTAAAAATAGAGTCATCGCTTTTCATGTAACTTCACTTATGGAAAATTTATTAACTTTTGATTGGAAATTCTACCTGGCAATCCACAATCTGCATTTGAATCATTATCCTTAACTAGTCATAAATTCCATCAACACTTCGATGGTTCATGTTCGGTAGTTTTCGATGTGATAAAGTGGGAATCTCCCGAATCTCAAATCTACGAAAAGATTAATCTTTGAATAATCACTTGTAAAGATTTTATTAATCATGTTTAATATTTGTTGGCACAGGGGTAGACCCAAGGTTCAACTCTAATAGTGCACCAACAAACCCTAACTACACGCCCTTACGACAACACCTGTGAAGCAGATGAAGTCTCACCTTAAGTAGCAATAGGGGGGTTGCAGGAAATAGGTGTCTACAACCAGAGGAAATAGAAGATGATTCCTAAAAAACAATGCAAAATAGCCCATATATTCTTAACGGTATTATTCCTAACTTCAGAAATCAAGTTATATCTAGGAAAAATAACAGTGCAATAATAATGTAAAAGGTAATAAATAACAAAGAATCAACCACATGGAAAAACAATATTTTGCATGGTTCACCCTTTCCCTAGGGCTATGTCCACAGAACTGTGTTTATTGATAAAATAGATAAAGATATGCAGTTCTATCTGCGCACTCAATTGCAGATCCTTGTCTCTCTTCCTCTCTATTTCCTATCCATGCACACCCAACTGCAAAGTCAATCTTTGCACCCAACTGAAGACCCAAAATACCAGAATTCCCTAAAACATAACACTCTTACATATCAACACCAATATTACCTCCCCTCTCAACTCTTCTAGACCTCTATTTATACATTCCATGACTCTTAGAAAACCTTGGACCAAAGCCCAGGTGCCAAAACCCTAATTCCACATAACTTGCATTTTAAGGACTTCGTCGACCTGTTCTTCCTTCTTCTCTGCGAGGTGCTCCAAAGAACCCATTAGTGTCTTCTTCTTCTTGCTGAATTGTACACAATCTATCTTCTTTGATGATGTGTCTTCCTTGATCTTCTCTTTCAACAGATTCCTTTCCTTTACATAGTTCCTTCTTTTATGATTCTATAACCACTTTGACCCCTCTTCGTTTTGTGTGCCTTCCGCACGCTTCATACTTTGTCTTTCATATTTCTTAATCTTCTCTTTCTTCCTTAATACATGACCAAGGGCCAACAGGCCCCCAACACTCACATGTGACTCGTCCTGAGTCACTGTGACGCAAACCCCCTGCCCTTGGGCCAAGACCTACACAGGATCTTCACTAAAACCACGTTAAGGGTTAATCAAACCCTTTGTTTGAGCCACGAAGGACTTCAGGTTTTGGGAGTTGGAGAGTCTCGATATATATGTTGGGTATGTGTTATTTTCTTTGCATGTGTGTGTGTGTGGGCGCGTCAGATACGACAACTGTGTCTGACGATCCCTTCACCTAGAGCTTTTTCGTGTGCATCGGGAACTTTCCTAGGTGGGTCCCAGGGGGGGTAGGTGCAGCGTTCAACAATGGGCGATAGCCCGAGGAAGCGCCTCAAATTTTTTTTTTTGGGCGGTTTTTTTGCTATTTTTAGCGAATTTTGCTATTTTTAGTGGACTTGTAACTTAATACCGGATTAAGGGATTAGGGTTTTGGTATCTACAGAATACCTAAAAACATTGTATATATTGTATGGTGAATGGTGAAATTTGATATAATGAAAATAAGAAAGGTTTTCCCGGTTGAGGGTTTCCGGTATAAAATCTCTATGTACTCTATGTATGATCCATTGATTAATTTTTGTATTTCTTAAGAATTTATATGCATTGCTTTACTTCGTAGGTTTAAAACTTACATGTGGTATCAAAGCTCGTTTTTGTCTTTAGAAGGACACCTTTGTTGTTGAGGGTTTGGCTCGGTCTTGATAGATCAAGTTTATCTTGGGTCTGTGACAAACCTGGGTTTAGTGGGAGATTTTACAGTGGAGATTCAAGTAAAGAAAGAGGAATGGCGAGCTCATCTAGAATTGAGATAGAGAAGTTCAACGGTAAAAACTTTGAGCTATGGAATCTCAAGATGGAGGAACTTCTTGTAAACAAAGAACAATGGATCGTTGTGGATCCTGGTACACAGGCTGCTAGTACACCATCTACAAGCACAAAGGCTACTGGTACACAACCTACCAGTACACAAACTACTAGTACACCAGCTACTGGTATGTCGAAGGAAGATTGGGACAAGTTGGATAGAAGAGCAAGGAGTACTATTCGACTCTACCTGGTAGATTCGATGTTGTTGAATGTCTCAAAATAATCTACAGCCGAGAAACTATGAGATAAGTTAGGGAATTTGTATCAATCAAAGTTCCTGGTAAACAAGTTGTTTCTTCAAAAGAAGCTGTATCATCTTAGGATGGAAGATGGAGATTCTGCGACAGAACATCTAAATACCTTTAATACTCTGGTAAGTCAACTTGGATCTGTTAATATTACGATTGCAGAAGAAGATAAGTGTATTACTTTGTTATGTTCTTGGCTAGACTCTTGCGATAATCTGGTTGTAGCAATAGGTAGTACCACTTAATCTACATTGAATTATGAGGATGTAGTTGCAACCTTGTTATCTGAAGAGATGAGGCGAAAAAGCATGGATGGTCACAGCACAGATGCTTTATTTGTAAGAGGTCATACCCAAGACAGGAACCCTGGTATTGACAAGATCAGTGAGAGATAGAAGGAAACCACAAAGGTATAGTCCACCTGATTTTCATTCCAATTTTGTTTTATCTATTACTGATGATGATCCCATAACCATCAGGGAAGTAGTGAATTCAGAGGATAGTAAACTCTGGAAGAAGGCCATGGTTGAAGAAATGGATGCCTTGGATAAGAATGAGGCATGGGATATAATTGAGCTTCCAAATGGAAGAAAATTGGTTGGTAGCAAATGGTTGTTCAAGAAGAAGTTTAATGCACATGGTAAAGTGGAGAAATACAAAGCTCGGTTAGTAGCAAAAGGTTATTCCCAGGTAGAGGGAATTGAATTTGGTGAGATTTTTTCTCCTATTGCTAAGTTAACTTCTATTAGATTTCTTTTATCTATTGATGCTACTTTTGATCTTGAAGTGGAACAAATGGATGTGAAGACAACATTCCTACATGGGGATTTGGAAGAAGAAATCTACATGAAGCAGCTAGAAGGCTTTGTAGTGAAGGGAAAGAAAGAGCTAGTCTATAAGATAAAAAAGTCACTATACGATCTGAAGCAATCACCTAGGATGTGGTACCAAAATTTTGACACATACATCCTTGGATTGGGATTTGTAAGAAGCAGGGCTGATCACTGTGTATATTCCAAGAAGGTTGGTAATCACTTTATTTATGTAGTGTTGTATGTTGATGACATGTTGTTGGTAGAAAATAACATGGATGTTATCAAGGAGGTGAAATCGCAGCTATCCTCCAAATTTGACATGAAGGATCTCGGTGCTGCTAACATCATTTTGGGAATGAAGATTAAAAGAGATCGTGCAAACATGAAACTCTAATTGAATCAAAGAAAATATGTTGAGACGATATTGCAGAGGTTTAATATGCATGGAAGTAAACTGGTCAAGGTTCCTATTCCTATAGGTGTAAATTTATTCGCAGATCAGTGTCCCAAGACACAGGAAGAAGAAGAGGACATGTCCCATGTTCCATATGCCAGTGCAGTTGGCAGTTTGATGTATGTAATGGTTTTTACTAGACCGGACATTTCACATGCAGTGGGAGTTTTGAGCAGGTATATGTCAAAACCAGGGAAGGAGCATTGGACAACAATAAAGAGGGTCTTCAGGTATCTTTGTGGTACCACCAGTTATGGATTGTGCTACCAAGGAAGACTGGGATTGGACAGAGTGGTGGACATACGTGGCTTTGTTGATGCAGACTAGGCTGGAGATTTAGATCACAGAAGATCTACAAGTGGGTATGTGTTTAACCTATTTGGAGGAGAAATCAGTTGGACAAGCAAAAGACATGTTGTAGTGGTACTCTCAACTACAGAAGTTGAATACATGGCAGCCACTCATGCAAGCAAGGAAGCAGTATGGTTACTAAGATTGTGTTAAGGTATTGGGTTGGTACAACAAGCAGTGAGATTAGACTGTGACAGTCAGAGTGCAATATTCCTGGAAAAGAACCCAACTTGCCATGCAAAGACAAAGCACACTGATGTTCAATATCACTTTGTAAGAGACATGGTTGAGGAAAAGAAGGTGTCGCTGGAAAAGGTTGAAAATTTGAAGAATGCTGCAGATTCATTGACAAAGTCTGTGAGAACAAAAAAGTTCTCCTGGTGTAGAGTAACAATGGGCATTGCTACCCTGGATTGTTGACTATATAATCCCCTGGACCCCTGTATGCAATGAAAACAACAAGTGGGAGAATGTTGGGTATGTGTTATATTCTTTTCATTTGTGTGTGTGTGGGCACGTGAGATACGACAATTGCATCTGACGATCCCTTCACCTAGAGCTCTGCCATGTGCACTGAGTGCTTTCCTAGGGGGGTCACAGGGGGGGGGTAGGTATTCCCCCCTTTAGTTAGGTGCAGCATTCGACAACGAGCGGTAGCCTGGGGAAGCACCCTGAAATTTTTTTTTGGGGGCGGTTTTTTTGCTATTTTTAGCGGATTTTGCTATTTTTAGTGGACTTGTAACTTAATCCCGGATTAAGAGATTAGGGTTTTGGTATCTACAAAATACCTAAAAAAAATGTATATATTGTATGGCGAATGGTGAAATTCGATATAATGAAAATAAGAAAGGTTTTCCCAGTTGAGGGTTTCCGGTATAAAATCTTTGTGTACTCTGTGTATGAGCCATTGATTAATTTTTGTATTGCTTAAGAATCTATATGCATTGCTTTACTTCATAGGTTTAAAACTTTCTTGTGGTATTAGAGCTCATTTTTGGCTTCAGAGGGACACCTTTGTTGTTGAGGGTTTGGCTCGGTCTTGATAGATCAAGTTTATCTTGGGTCTGTGATAAACCTGGGTGGGGTTAATCAAACCCCTTGTTTGAGCCACGAAGGACTTTGGGTTTTGGGAGTTGGAGAGTCTCGATATATCCCCATAGCTATTAACAAATGCCTAAATCTGAATTGTCAATAAGGGTTGACTGCTCCAATGCACACCACCTATCGCCACTAAATTCGGCTTTTCGAGACTTGATCAAATGACCCAACAATCATTTCTCTTGCCTTATGATTCCCCGAATTTCAAAATGTCAGAATGATGAAATGGGATCAACGTCCCATGGAATGCATGATCGATGAACTTTCGGGACTCCACGTACCGGGAGTTCACGATTCTAGATCCCAACTCACTTGTCGCACCAATTCCCGAATTTCAAAATAGCAACCCTTTTTCAAGATTTCGTGTACCGAGGGTTTGAAACTCTCGGTTCCAAAAATCACTTGTGTCCTCTACTTCCTGAACCCTGAAATGCCAAAATGTTGGGATTCCATTCCAAATACACTTCACATTTCATGACTTCGGGGTTTTCAGTGCAAAGCACCCCAGCTCCTTGTCATCAGGGGTTCCGAAATGTCGAACCCTGAAATGCCAAAATGCCGATGTTTCTTACTAAAGGCACTTTGCGTTTCGTGACTTTGGGGGTTTCAATGCCAAGGGTCCCGATCCTTTGTCATCAAAATTTCCAGTATGTCAAACCCTGAAATACCAAAATTTCACACTTGATTATCCCTTTCGTTATTTGGGTTTTAGAGTGACCAAGGATTTTGGTCTGCACTCCAAACTTACGGGTCCCGAATTCCCGAAATGATTTGACGGCTCAGACAGACCACGATCAATGATCCACATTGATTCTTGATGTCAGGGTGACGGATTCATCAAACTCCTAACCACCTTGTAGCTCCTCTGGATCCTACGGTCCTCGCGACTTCAAGATTTCTCCACAGAGAATTCTGACCACCTGATGCACTCCTCAAGGACTTCTTTCCAAATGAGTCGGTGTTCTCTATGCACGGCTCTATGCTTCACCTGCACTTCAGTTGGTATGAGAACAATGGTATCTCTCCTAAGATTTATCAGATAAAACTCAGACCCTTGTCAACGCACACCTTGCGGATGTTCGTTGCACTCCTTGCAGGAATTCTCAGGAAGAGAAACAATTGAAACTCATTCTTCTCCTCTCTTAGACTTCATACACTCGACATGAAATCATACACATAACACAGCATTGAAACAAATGCATATAGAGAAACAAAGAAACTGTAAACATAGCATTCAACAAATGTAAACTCTAAGCATCAAAACACCATGAAAATTGAGTCAAAGCTTCATATATTAACTCAAGTGCTCTTATACATGGGTTCTTCTCTACAGCTCTCTGCTACAAATCTATAACTTATGAATTCTGAATGATCATCTTGTTACAATGATACAAGGGTGAGGGTTTCTATATTAGTTTTCCCTCTTACGCTTCTAAACTATCTAATCTAACATTCATACCTACCTACTTTACATTAATAGACTCAAATGCCTAATACTTCCGATAGATGAGAGTAATATCTTCATATCTGTTCATATCTCCAAGACATAAATGTAAGTGTGTCTTTTCCTAGCTATTACATTAATGCTTCAAATTTCAAAGTTTAAAACGTTTTCATAAAAACGTGCTCCTTTTTCCCATCTGTGCGTCCATCTATTCCTTTGGCTAGGCGAGTGCTTCGGCTTTGGATTTGTACGATGATCCTACATCATACTCCCTCGCTTGAAAATTTTCATGAACTCTTGTTCATGAGCTCTTGCACGGTCTGTCCATGCCTATGAATTGTTGCTTCATCCTCCCAACTGGAATCTTCTGGATGTCCCTTCCATTTGACCAAGTATTCAAAATACTCTTTTCTCTTGGTCTTTTTACTAATCCTCTTGTCAATTATGATTTCCATCTGTGGCTTTTCAGCTACAGGCATTTGTTTTGTCCATTGAATTTCTTTCTGTTCCCCCTCTCTTCCTGCTTCTTCAGCTCTATAAGGGTACAAATCTATGACATTGAATATTGGTGGGATTTTGACCCCATCGGGTAATTCAATCTCATATGCGTTTTCCCTAAATTTCTTGATGACCTTGCACAGTCCAATATTTTTCATCTTCAGCTTATTATATGCTCCCCTTGGGAACCTTTCCTTCCTCGGATGCACAAGAATCAGATCACCAACTTCAAATTGAAATTCTTGCTTGTGTTTATCTGTTCTCCTCTTGTATTCTTGACTTGAACTCTGCAATCGCTTCTTAATTTGGCTATGAAGCTCCCTCATTCCTTCTGCAAAGTCCTCTGCACTGGCACTTATGAATTCATCTCGATCTGCCTCTTTCAATTTAGAAACTCCTCTTGGCTATATTCCATATATAATCGAGAATGGACTCTACCCTGTGCTTCTATTGAGTGAATCATTGTAAGCAAATTCTGCCTATGGAATAATGTGATCCCATTGACTGTGGTGTTCAGTCACTAAGCTCCTCAGCAAATCTCCAAAGATCTTTTTTACGACCTCTGTCTGTCCATCCGTCTAAGGATGATACGCTAAGCCGAAAGACAAACTTGTTCTCATCTTCTTCCATAAGGTCCTCCAGAAATGTCCCACGAACTTGGTATCTTGATCAGAAACAATACTCTTTGGCAAGCCATGAAGTCTGACGACTTCCTTGAAAACCAGGTTCACAATATGAGTTGCGTCGCTGGTTTTCTGGCATGGCATGAAATGTTCCATTTTTGAAAAAATTTCGACTACCATAAAGATCAAATCATATCCTCTTTGTTTCCTTGGTAGTCCCAATATGAAATCCATTCTCACTACGTCCCACGGCCTTTTAGGTATTGGCAATGGTTGGTATAACCCTGTGTTCTGTCTTTTTCCTTTCGTGTGCTGACAAATTCTACACCTGTCCACAAATTTCTTGACATATGTCCTCATCCCTAGCCAAAAATATAATCCATTCAACTTTGAGAACGTCTTGTCCTGACCGAAATGTCTGACCAATCCTCCACTGTGTTTTTCCTTTAGCAAATTCTCCCTCATGGAGCATTTTGGAATACACAGCTGATTTCCCCTAAACAATAATTCATCCTAGATCATGTATTCACTCCATTGGCTTTTGTCCCTGAGAATTGGATTCTCAGATGCTTCATATGCCTCTTTAAAATATGGGTCATCCCTATACATTTCATTGAGGTTATCAAAACCTAAAGTCTTGACTCTGAATTCCTGCATAAGCAAACATTTCCTGCTCAAAGAATCAACAACTTTGTTAGCAGTTCCAGAAATATGTTTAATCACAAAAGTAAAATTTTGCATGTATTCAACGCATTTAGCATGTTTTTGGTTCAACTTCTCTTGTTGATTCACAAGTTGCAAAGAGTGATTATCGTTGTACAAAATAGACTCCTTCGGAACCAAATAGTGTCTCCATTTCTTCAATGCTTGTATGACGACATAGAATTCCTTGTCATATGTGGAGTACTTAACCTTCGCTTCATTCATTTTTTCACTGAAGTATGCAATCGGCCTGTCATCTTGGCTCAAGACCACTCCAATTTCAAACCCACTTGTGTCACACCTGACCTGGAATGTCTTGCTAAAATTTGGCAAAACCAAAATTGGTTGCTCAGTGATCTTCTTCTTCAGCAGGTTAAATCTCTTCTCTACTTCCTCCATCCAATGAAAAGATTCATCGTATCCATCATCGGTGCACTAATTACAATAAAGTTTCAGATGAATTTCCTATAGAAGCTAGCCAAACCATGGAAGCTTCGAACTTCAAACACGTTGTTCGGCGATGGACAATTCTTAATCGCCTTTATCTTTTATAAATCCATTTTTTATTCATTTGCAGAAATAACAAAACCCAAATAAATGAGTTTTGTCCTCATAAATGACGATTTCTTCATATTAATCAACAATTTCTCCTGTAGTAATCTCCTCATTACTGCAACTAAATGCTTTAAGTGTTCTGCTTCTGTTTTGCTGAAAATTAATATATCATCAAGATATACAATGACGAATTTCCCTATGAAATCCTTCAGGACTTCATTCATCAACCTCATGAAAGTACTAAGCACATTCGTTAATCCAAATGGCATGACAAGCCATTCATACAACCCCTCATTCATCTTGAATGTTGTATTCCATTCATCACCTTCTCTCATTTGAATTTGATGATATCTTCTTTTCAAATAAATCTTTGAAAATAAATTTGCTCCACTCAAGCAATCCATCAAGTCATCCATCCTTGGTAATGGAAATCTGTATCTGATGGTAATCTTATTGATTTCCCTTGAGTCTGTACACATTCTCTAGCCTCCATCTTTCTTTGGGTTGAGCTTTCTCAGATTAATCCTTTGTCCATTAAGTCTTGGACCTGTCTCTTAACTTCTTCATTTTCTTGCGGCGTCAACCTATACACAACTTTGTTCAACAAAATGGCTCCAGGTATAAGATCGATATGATGGCTTATACTCCTGATAGGTGGCAATGAACAAGGTAGTTCATCCACTACATTATCAACAAACTCTCCTAGAAACTCCTGGATCTCTTCGGGTAAATCATCTATCCTTGTACTGGTCAAAATAATTTTGGGCTTCCTGACCACAATAAATTGTGTGTCTTCCTTCTTCTTAACTTCATCAAGAAATTCCTTCCCACTCATGAGAAGTACAGTGTTGCTTGTCTATGTTTTCACCTCTTTATCCTTAATTGGCAACAACATGTGAGTCCTACCATTTTTCTCCAGGGTGTATGTGTTCTTTCTCCCATCATGAACTACGCTTCTATCATATTGCCATAGTCTACCCAGCAATAGATGACAAACATCCATGGGAATGTCATCACATAATATTTCATCTTTATATCCTCCTATTTTAAATTCAACTAAAGACTGTTTAGTGGCATTTACCTGATGTCCTTTTTGTAGCCACGAAACCCTGTATGGGCTTGGATGTACAATAGTCTCCAAATCTAGCTTTTCTACCATCTCTATAGATATAAGACTTTCTGTGCTATTGCTGTCCACTATGACCTTGCATACCCTGTCTTTAGTTTTGCAAGCAATCCGAAACAGACTGTTTCTTTAGGTTGGGTTCTTTGCCTCTTTCTCTGGTTTCAAGAGAACTTTCCTCATCATTAAGGATCTTTCGCCCTCAGCCTCTTTTGCCTCAACATTCCATCCTTGAGCTTCGACAATGTGAGTTTCACCACCATATTCCTTCCTTTCTGGACACTCATAGGATTTATGTCCAATTTTTCCATAGACAAAGCATTTCACTTCACCTCCTCTGCCTCTTCCTCTTCCTCTGGCTTGAGGAAAATTATTTCTATCAGCATACTACCTTCCTTATGAGCTTCCCCCTCTTTCAGGTTGAGTTTGAGGTTTCTTTCCCTCTTCCTTAGGTTTCTGAGTTCTATCTTGGGCAATTGTCTTGCCTCCACTTTGACTTCTGCCTCGGCCTCTTTGACCTTGCTTCCGACTGAGCTTCTCTTCAGCTTTCAGAGCCATCTGATAAGAATCTTCCACAGTCTGAATGGTCATCATACTCATCTCATATTGAATGTCATATTGTAGACCATTCATGTACCCGAAAATGTTTTCATCATCGCTTTCCCGATGACCTGCCATGACGTTTATCTTCTAGAATTATTCATTGTATTCCTTCACTAACATCAACTTCTGTCTCAAATTATGCATCCTCTGAAACAAAGTGATTTGATAATCCTTGGGTATAAATTTGGATTTCATCTTTGCAACCATTCTATCCTAGCTTTTGATTTTCTGCTTGCCCTTGCAGCGTCTGTCAGCCTGCAGTTCATCCCACCACAGTGTTGCATGACCTTTAAGTACAGTAATGGCATGTTTGACTTTCTTATCTTCCTTGAAATCCTCATAGTTGAAGTATTTGTCTAGAGCTCTAATCTAGTCTAGAAGTTCTTCAACATCCAAGTTTCCTTCGTACACTGGAATGTCCATTTTTACTCTGGCACTTATCCTTGCAACAACCCTGAATAGGAGTTCTTCTACAGCATCTTTGATTGCAACTTCTTCTCCTTCATTTCTAGCTTCATTTTCACTTTCATCCTGGCTGATATCTCCAATTTCAACTATGTGCCTTTGTGTTGTCTCCATAGCATCAAGCCTGACACGTAATTCATGCATCTCTCTTTCCCTTGCTAGATCAGGTATTTGCCTATTTCTTCTTCTAGGAATTTCTCTTTCCTCTGTTTGATCAAGTATTTGCCTATCTTTTCTTCTCAGTGGCATGGCTGTAAAATTTTCTCCCTTATCTCTACTACAGAAAGCAAAGAAATTGTTCTGGGATCTGATACCACACTAACGCAAACCCCCTTCCCTCGGGTCGAGATCTGCACAGGATCTTCACTAAAACCACGCCAAGGGTTAATAAAACCCTTTGTTTGAGCCACGAAGGACTTCGGGTTTCAGGAGTTGGAGATTCTCGATATATCCCCATAGCTCTTGACAAATTCCAAAATACGAATTGTCAATGAGGGTTGACCACTCCAACGCACACCACCTGTCGCCACTAAATTTGGCTTTTTGGGACTTGAGAGAACAACCCAACAATCTTTCCTCTTGCCTTATGATTCCCCAAATTCCAAAATGAAAGAATGTCGAAATGGGCTCAACGTCCCATGGAATGCACAATCGATGGCCTTTCGGAACTCTGCGTACCGAGAGTTTGTGATTCTCGATCCCAATTCACTTTCCGCACCAATTCCAGATTTCTGAAATAGAGACCCTTCTTCAGGATTTTGTGTACCAGGGGTTTGAAACTCTCGGTTCCAAAAATCACTTGCCTCCTCTACTTCCCGGACCCCGAAATTCTGAAATGTCGGGATTCCATTCCAAAGACACTTTGCATTTCACGACTTTGGGGTTTTTAGTGCAAAGCGCCCCGGCTCCTTGTCATCAGGGGTTTCCAAATGCCAAAATGCCGATGGTTCTTACTAAAGGCACTTCACGTTTCGTGACTTCAGGGGTTTCAATGCCAAGGGTTCCAATCCTTTGTCATCAAAATTTCTGGTATGTCGAACCCTGAAATACCGAAATTTCACACTTGATTATCCCTTTCACGATTTGGGTTTTAGAGTGACCAAGGATTTTGGTCTGCACTCTGAACTTATGGGTCCTGAATTCTCGAAATGAGTTGACGGCTCAGACAGACCACGATCAACGATCTACATTGATTCTTGATGTCAGGGTGGTGGATTCATCAAACTCTTAACCACCTTGCAGCTCCTCTGCATCATACGATCCTCGCGACTTCACGAGTTCTCCACAGAGAATTCTGACCACCAGATGCACTCCTCAAGGACTTCTATCCAAATGACTCAGCGTTCTCCTTCCTGAACTTAACTTCTACGAGAGGATTTTGGCCTCCGTCTCCCTTTGAACACTTCAAATTTTAAATCCCTCCTGAGATTTCACTTATAAACTCAAGCTTCCAAAATGATCCCTGCTCGCACTCCTTGCGGCAAACCTTCAAATAACCTTTGGTTATTTGGATCTCCGACTATGTGCACTCCTTACATCAGTGGTCCTTCAACCTCCCTTCTGGATTTATAAAATCCAAGCCTTCAACTAGCCTGCGCACACCTTGCATGGCTCTATGCTTCACTTACACTTCAATTGGTATGAGAATAATGGTATCTCTCCTAAGCTTTCTGAGATAAAACTCAGACCCTTGTCAATGCACACCTTGCAGACGTTCGTTGCACTCCTTGCCGGAATTCTCAGGAAGAGAAACAATTGAAACTCATTCTTCTCCTCTCTCAAACTTCATACACTCAACATTAAATCATACACATAACACATCATTGAAACAAATGCATACAGAAAACAAAGAAATTGTAAACATAGCATTCAACAAATGTAAACAGTAAGCATCACAACACCATGAAAATTGAGTCAAAGCTTCATATATTAACTCAAGTGCTCTTGTACATGGGTTCTTCTCTATAGCTCTCTGCTACAACTCTACAGCTTATGAATTCTGAATGATCATCCCATTACAATGATACAAGGGTGAGGGTGTCTATATCCGTTTTCCCTCCTGATCTTCTAAACTGTCTAATCTAACATTCATACCTACCTACTTTACATTAATAGACTTAAATGCCTAACACTTCTGGAAGATGAGAGTAATCTCTCCGGATCTGTTCATATCTCCAAGACATAATGTTAAGGTCCTAACCCGCACATAGGTAGATCAATGTATTCGGATGTAATAAAGGTCAATATTAATAAGACCTTTCAATAAAATAGAATAAGGCGGATGTAAGAAGACCTAATAGAAGCTTTCGCTTCTAGAAGGATCTTCCTCTAGATGCTTCTTTTTAGTATAAATAGGAGTCGAGGGTATGAGAACCCTAGCTTGGATATTATTGTAATAGAGCGCTGCTCATTTGGAGGTTGCCCCCTCGAAGAGGCCTGTGAACATTGCTATCTGATTCAAGTGTTATTTCTGTTTCTCTTTCGTATATCATTTCTGTGTATCGTGAAGATTATGCTGGATATTTTACTATTATTCTGTCATTTCTAGCATTTTGTTTCTGTTCTGCATATTTTATATATCTGGTATCTTGCAAGTGGTATCAAAGCACTTTCCTTGGCAGAAATTGTGGGTATTTTTTTTTAGGGTAGAGACGTATTCCGGCGTCTTTAAGCCACAGAGATCTGTCGTTACGCGCATAAACCCGCAGTTGAGGGATTTATACACGCAGGAAATACAAGTGGTTCTTAAGCGCACGTTTGTTGGCCACCCTTGTAACCCCTGTTGGTACCCCTTCGAGTGGTAGTGCATCAGAAAGAACCTGTGTACGGACCGGCCTAGATTTCTTGAAGCCCTCTGTAGATAAACCTATCGGCCATCGGACTGCTATAGTGTCACCGAGAACAACACTCAAGAAGATACTCTCTAGTACCTAGGTAGTCGGGTAGTATGGCTAAGGGTACGATCTATCCTCCTTAGTTAGTGCCCTGAGATATTGGGCCGAGTACTACTGTTGGACCCCGCACGTATATCAAAGAGCTATAGCACAGGGCAAACCCTTGTCTGTAGAACCCTTGAATACCTAAC
>ML810262.1:105146-146935 GCA_009831015.1 Picea engelmannii
ATAAAATAGAATAAGGCGGATGTAAGAAGACCTAATAGAAGCTTCCGCTTCTAGAAGGATCTTCCTCTAGATGATTCTTTTTAGTATAAATAGGAGTCGAGGGTATGAGAACCCTAGCTTGGATATTATTGTAATAGAGCGCTACTCATCTGGAGGTTGTCCCCTCGAATAGGCCTGTGAACATTGCTATCTGATTCAAGTGTTATTTATGTTGCTCTTTCGTATATCATTTCTGTGTATCGTGAAGATTATGCTGGATATTTTACTGTTATTCTGTCATTTCTAGCATTTTGTTTCTGTTCTGCATATTTTATATATCTGGTATCTTTCACATAAATTTAAGTACATCTTTTCTTAGCTATTACAGTAATGCTTCAAATTTCAAAATTTAAAATGTTTTCATAAAAACATGCTCCTTTTTCCCATCTACGCATCTAGTTGTTCCTGTGTCTAGGCGCGTGCTTCGGATTTGGCTTTGTATGATGCTCTTGCATCACACTATAGGGTTGAACCTTTTTTATTACTTCAACTACAGACTGAGCAGAGGAGCCCGTGATTTCTTCTCTATCTCTCCCTATCATGTGCAGACTATCTTTTCTGTGTCTGGTACCCAATTTCAACTGCACCTAGTACCTAGACCCTTCCTCCTTTTCTTTTATTGGGAGTTTTTATGCATTTGGTTATCACAATATAGCTTCAACCAGCTCCCATTTACTAAACCATCCTTCCATTCTCCACTAAGAGTCTTCAACTGGGCAACTCCACCCTCTGTAACATAGACAACCTCAAATGGCCCAAGCCAATGTGTCGTTAACTTTCCTGGATGCTTCATGAACTTGATGTCATATTAAAGTACCAAATCTCCTTGTTTAAATTCTTTCTTCTTGATATGTCTTTCATGGTAAGCCTTTTCTCGTTCTTTTTGTACCCTTTGATGAAATCCTGCAATGAACCTATCTTCCTCTAGTTCCATCAACTACACGAGCCTATATTGAACAACGTTGGTGTCATCCATAACTGTAAATGCTGCAATTCTTAAACTAGGAACCAAATATTCCATAGGTACCACTTCTTCCTAAACATAAACTAACTTGGAGGGATTATGCATTGTTAACTTTTTACAAGTAGTTCGATAATCCCATAACACTATTGGAATTCTCAAATCCCAATCATCTTTTCTTAACACTGCAAATATTATTGAAAGGTTTGAATGTACGATTTGTTTATGGGTGATATGGTGTGATCTTCTGATGGTGAACTTCAAACTCCTAAGTCAAGGCTTCAATAGTTTTGTTAATGAAGTGTATTCCTTGATCACTCATAAGAATCTTCAGGCATCCAAATCTGGTTATTATATGCTCAAATATGAACCATCCAGTTGTAGCCGCACTACAGTCTTTAACTACTCTTGCTTCTGTCCATCTTCTCAAATACTCTGTAGCAGTGATTATATATCGAGCTCCTGTGTGCTTTCCTAGTGGGTTGATAGGTCCCACAAAGCCAATATCCCATTTCTCAAATGCCTGTAAAGTTAACTGATGTGCTAAAAGCATCTCATTCCTTCTAGAAGGATTCCCTACTCTTTGACATACATCACAGGATCTGTAGTATTCCTTAGAATTCTCATGTAAAGTGGGCCACCAGAGGCCAACTTTGAGAACCATCTACATTGTTTCTTTCCCTGCATAATGTCCTCCTGCGATGCCTTCATGTGATTCTTGAATAATCAATGGTCTCTCTGAATCCATAACACATCTTCTTAAGATATCATATGGTCCCATATTATACAATTCTCTATCTATAAGTTGAAAATATGCAGCGCGGACTACCAATTGTTTCTTCTGAATAATTGTATACTCACGAGGTACCATTCCTGTGGAAAGGAACTGGACTATCTCGGTGAAGTGATCATTGAATTTTCTGATGGCCAACATCTGTGCATCTGGTAGTGTATCATCCAAACTCGTAGTTTCATTTCCATGTTCTAACTTGGATAAGTGTTCAAGTCCCTTATTCATTTCTCCTGGCTTGACCACAATCTCAAGGTCATACTCCTAGAATAATAATAGCCATCTACATATTCTTCCTCCCAACACTATCTTGTCGACTAAGTACTTTAATGAAGAAGGATCAGTAAGCATATTAAAATGTCCTCCCAACAAGTAGTGTCTAAACTTCTGTAGTGCATATACCATAACTAAGCCTTTTGTTTCAGTGGTAGCATAATTCATTTCAGATGTGGAGAGCTTCCTTCTAGCAAAGGCTATAGGTTGGTCAATATCTCTTGCACTTCGTTGTGCTAAAACTACTACTAATGAAATGAATGAAGCATCGACATGAACATGGAATTCCTTACTCCAATCTGGAAAAACAAAAATAGGCGCAATGATCATTTTCTTCTTTAATGTGTCGAATCTTTGTTGGCATTCCTTTGTCCATTGAAACTTACTATCCTTATTTAATATCTTCTCCATAGGTGTTGGTATATGTGTGTAACCCTTAATAAAATATTTGTGGTATCTAGTGTGTCTCAATGCAGTGCGTAGCTGTCTAACCAAAGTAGGAGGAGGTAGATCAACAATGATAAAAATCTTGGAAGGATCTAACAAAAACCCCTTCTTACATACAATGTGTCCTAACAACACTCCAAACGGTGAAAATAAAATACACTTCTTGAAGTTCAGGGAAATATAACATTGCATGCACTTATCCAAAATTAATCTCAAGCATTCAATATGATCTTTCAATACACTAAAAATGGTCCAGTCATCAAAGTATGCCTCCAAAAACGCATGTAAAAATTCCTTAAATGCTTCGACCACCACCCTAGAAAATATGGTTGGTGAATTCTTCAAACCAAAAGGCATCACAATGTACTAAAAAGAACCCCATTATGTTGCAAATGTAGTCTTATGTATGTCCTCCTTAGCAATTATGATATGGTGATAGCCTAAAAATCCATCTGTGAATGAATAAACTTCCTCCTACATTATCTAGAAATTCATCAATAAAAGGTGTAGGAAATGGATCATGTAAATATGCATCATTCAATTTCCTTAGATCTACACAGATTATGATTTCTCATGTCTTCTTATATTGGACCACCATAGGGATGATCCATTCAAATTCTTCAATTGGTTCTATAATGTTTTCTTCCATCATTCTATCTAATTCAATCTTAACTTTCTTCTTGTACTTGGGATTCAGTCTATAAGGCCTCTGCTTTACAGGCCTTGCATTTGCTTTCAAAGGAATATTCATTTCTCCCATGGGCCCTTTAATGCCCTTCATGTCTATGAACTTGGTTGGAAACAAGTCCCGATACTCATGCAATAGTTCTGTAATCTTACGAATAGTAGCATCATCTCAATAGTCTCCAACATTTGCCAACTTAGGTGCTTGCGTTGTTCCAATATTAACCTTCATAATTTTAATAGCCTACCCAAAAAAGGGTAATTCAATCCCTAGACCTTATATATCTCTTTGTCCTTTAGTTTCTGAAATGTTCACATTCCTAGGGTCATCATCCTCATCAACATTAATATTATAACATCCCTATAACCTTTAAAGAGGCGCAGTTCATTCATATTATTCTTGTTCAAGAAGGGGGTTAGGTACCTCCTCAAAGACCTTCTATCTTAAAAATTTTAAAGCCTGGTATATTGTGGGGTACTGACTTTCAAATAGGAACGTAGCTATTAATTTTTGGGTCATACCATACCAATCTATAGTGACTAAGCATAGTTCTTCTTGAATATACTAGTTGATAGGCATAGTATATAAGGTGTTAATGAACTTATGTACCCATTTTTCTTTAGGAATGTTTCTCCAGGCTTCCTAACAACTTCACACATGGTCCCTAGGACAAATATGACCTGTGTATCAAACTTCACAACCTTCAACTTGGTTCGAAAAGCGCATTGTCAACAAGGTGTGACATTGTACCCACTTTGTGATGTTCTTCTTGTGTGTTTCCCACCATCTAGTTGGTGTTGCTTTCAAGGCTTCATCTAGTGCCAACAACCTCTGTTGTACTAGTAAAATTCCTTCAAATTCAAATAGAAATATATCTAAATTATTCAAGCCATCAAATGTAGGAATATTACTTACTTCTGTGCCAATCCAGTGAACTGCCTTAGTCAATCTGTCACACCTCCGCGTAGAGACTTCATACATTTTGTTCTGCCAATTTTCCAATGCTTATTCTAAGTCTGACGAGCATGCACTTTCACTTATCCAACTTAGATTTTCATCTACTATAGGATTAATATAATCATTTTGTCCTATTTTCAGTTTATAGATGTTCTCTAGCTCATAGGCACGGTCTTCTTCTCTTATAGGTTCTGTCTATATGCAACCTTTGTCGGGATCAAGCGCTGCAATGACCCTAAGGCCATCACCGTCAAATGTCATTCCTCTTTTTTTTAGGTCAATAATATTGAGATTGTCAAAATCGAAATCAATACCCAAAGATGCAGGATAGGGATAGTTATCATCAACAATCTCAATCACTTCAAAGTCTACAAATTTCCTCACTCTATCCATGTCCACAGGGAAATTCTCTAGTCTTACAAAGGGGATCACCACCTACTGATTAGCCATCCTAAGCCTAATAGGAGAGTAAATCAATTTATGTTTTCCCATCAATGCCTAAGTTTGCTTCGTCATAACATTTACTTATGATCCCAGGTCGAGGATCACATAGTCCATGTTGTAGTTTCCAATCTGAGCACTAAGGTGCAGTTCCTTGATTATCCTCCTTTTTCTATATACTTTATTCACAGCTCTACTCAGAAGAGGATCTACTCTTCCAATTTCATATTTTCTTATCAGGTATTGTAGTTCCTACATAGCTCTTTCATCTTTAATCAAATCAATACAAGTATACAAGAAGTCCACAAGCTTGCTTACCTCTTTTCCTTATCTAGGTGGGGAAAACTGATGAAATGTTGGAGGCATTTCACATTACCTTACTTTCTATTGTGCCCTAGATGAAGAAGCATGTTCATCTACAAATTCTTTTCTTGCTTCTCCAAAAATATGCTTTTCATTCCTTGGATCAAACAATGGTGCCTTCTCTGAAGCTCTTATGATCTTTGATCCATATGTAGTCTTTCCTGGAGTCACCTTATCTTCTCTTGTCACAGTGCCTCCTCTAGTAATAATAGCGACTCAGGTTTCCTCACTGTGAGGTTCAGATGATATTAGTTGGAATTGTGGGTTTCCACCTCATCTTTCCTGAACTTTAGCTAACAATACTAAACAGTGTTCAATGACATGGTCGAATGAATTACAGTAGCTGGAAGTAGTACAAGGGTTCTGAAAATCCCTTTCCAAATGACCTAGATGGGCACAGTTATAGAAAATAATCTAACCTCTACCTCGACCCATGCCTCCTCCTTGTCCTCTTACTATGAACCCACCGCGAGGGTTGAAGTTTCCTCTTCCTGGGGAATAGAACTGTGCAACATTCCCTTCTAGCTATAATTCTCGTTAAATTCTATACGCATCCCTTGACCTTTCATGCATGAGGTCATAAGCCCCACAGTCCTTCTCATCATGCCCCATAGATTTATAGAATGTACAATAAATATAGGTAGGTGTCTGGACATATTTCTACATATAATAACATTCAGCAAGGCAATTTATAGTTCTACATACCTCACACCATGGTAAATTAGCCTGCTTCAAAGGGTTAGGATCTCTAGAGGCCAAGTATTCACTAAATAAAGGACAATGCTCTTTTTCATGGGCCTCTTCTTTACATATGATACACCATATGTCTTATCTTTTCTCTTTTCCTCTATCTTTCTTCATGTCTTCAACCTGCAAAGATAAACTAGTTAATTGATTCAAAATCTAAATCATGCCTAGACTGGATTATCCTAGAGGTGTTGCTTCTAGTTTCATGGAAATCTCTAATGCCTCAGCCTGCGAAGCAACCTTGAGTTGCATTAGAGGAACTCTAATATGTGGAAGGAGGGAAGCGATGAACCATTCCTTATGTTGTTTGTATAGAATCTGAAAACTTAAAAGGCATGTCAAGGTCTTAAACCTTTGATCAAATTCCCAAACACGTTCAATCACCTTATTCTTGATTTCCTTCAACTATGTAATGGACTGCGACTCCAACTTAGGCTTCTTGAACTCTACACTCAATGCAATATTAATGTCATTCAGTGCTTTAGGTTGTCTAGATGATGTAACAAACTTCATATACCAACTCAGTGTATGGTCTCTCAAGGTAGTACTAAACTGAGCTCTCTTAACAGCTTCGCCAGTGACTTGATTAATGCTCCATACAGCTTCGCATAAGAACGAGTGCTTCTTAGGATACTCAGATCCATCTCCTCTGAAAATAGGTAACCTCATTTCATCTACCACTAATTTTCCTTGGTTTCTCAACTAAGTCTATACTAACTGCTTGTGAAAGTACTTTGAGTGCTCTGATTAATCTGGTTACTCTAGTTACTTTGTGCTGCTAAAACAACAGGAGGAATAACAATACTTACTTCGAAAACAAGTACAGTGCCTGAAGTTCCTGGTTCTTCTCGGCAAGGTTCTTCTGTCTCTACTTCCATTTCCCTTCCAAACTCTAAATACTCTTCATCTGATCACTCTACTTCTTCTCCACTCCAGAATCCTTCGTCTTGTGCTAATTGCTCGTAAATCTTCTTAAACAAGTTCGCAAGTGGAATTTTTTTGAATGATCGTCCACTGCGCATGTTTCCAGCCTCTGTGTCACTGTCACCATCTAAATTCTTGAACATTATCTTTAAAATCCAATTGATTACTATATATTCAAGATATCCTTCTCATGCAATAGCATATTAATATTAAACTTCAAAAAGTGTAGAAACTTTCCTCTAGGTCCCTTGAAGAAACACCTCTCTGCTTGACTATATGATTCCACTTTGTCAATAGCAAATTCAATAATGTACCCTCCAATAGTGTTGTCAAACTTGAGATCCACTACCATTGATACAACTAGCTAGATCTGATTTCAAACTCAGTGTCGATGTCTAAACCACAGGTGGTCTAGATCTGATTTCAAATTGAGTGTCTTCTAGTCTGGCTAACCACTCATACAACTCCTGATGAACTCCTGCAAAGAAAATCTAGTGCACATCAGTAAATATGTACCTTCCCAACCAGTCTTCTCTACTAATACTAGGGTTCTTGTTCTGAGCTTTAACAAAGTCCCATTCTTGTTCTCTTATCCAATTCTGAATTTTTGTGTTCAATGGAAACCACCTTGACATTCCCTCAAGAAGATATCGGTCCCAACAACAAAACCATTTTTTGGCACAAGGGCAGACCCAGGGTTCAACTCTAACAGTGCACCAAAAAACCCTAATCAACTTCGATGTCCAAACCACAGGTGGTCTAGATCTTATTTCAAATTGAGTGTCTTCTAGTCTGGCTAACCCCTCGTACAACTCTTGATGAACTCCTGCAAAAAAAATCCCATGCACATCAGTAAAGATGTACCTTCCCAACCAGTCTTTTGTACTTATGCTAGGGTTCTTCTTCTGAGATTCGGTGAAGTCCCTTTCTTGTTCTTCTATCCAATTATGATTTTTTGTCTTCGATGGAAACCACCTTGACATTCCCTCAACAAGATCTCGGTACCAATAATGGAACCATTTTTTGGCATAGGGACAAACCCAGGGTTCAACTCTAATAGCACACCAACAAACCCTAATCAACTTCGATGTCCAAACCATAGGTGGTCTAGATCTGATTTCAAACTGAGTGTCTGCTAGTCTGGCTAACCACTTGTACAACTCCTGACAAACTCCTGCAAATAAAATCTCATGCACATCAGTAAAGATGTACCTTCCCAACAAGTCTTCTGTACTAATTCTAGGGTTCTTGTTCTGATCTTCGACAAAGTCCCTTTCTTTTTCTTCTATCCAATTCTGAATTTTTTTCTTCAATGGAAACCACCTTAACATTCCCTCAAGAAGATCTCAGTCGCGACAATAGAATCATTTTTTGGCACAGGGACAGACTCAGGGTTCAACTCTAACAGTGCACCAACAAACCTTAACTACTGGCCCTTATGACAACACCTGCAAAGCAAATGAATTCTCACCTGAAGTAGAAATAAGGGGGTTTCATGACACAAGTTTCTATAACTAAAGGAAATACAAGATGATTCCTCAACAACAATGCAAAATAGCCTAGATATTCTTAACAATATTATTCCTAACTTCTCAAAGAAAGTTATATCTAAGAAAAATAACAGTGCAATAACAGTGTAAAAGGTAATAAATAACAAAGCATAAATCACATGGAACAACAAGATTTTACCTGGTTCACCCTTTCCCTAGGGCTACATCCACATAACTGTGTTTATTGATAAAATAGACAAAGATATACAGTTCCATCTACACACTCAGATGCAGATCCTTCTCCCTCTTCCTCTCTATTTCCTATCCCTGCGCACCCATCCACATAGTCGATATTCACACCCAATTGAATACCCAAAATACCATAATGCCCTAAAACATAACACTCTTACATATCAACACCACTATCGCCTCCCCTCTCAACTCTTATAGACCTTTAATTATACATTCCATGAATCTTAGAAAACCCTGGACCGAAGCCCAGGTGCCAAAACCCTAGGTCCACAAAACCCACATTTTAAGGACTTTGTCGATCTATTCTTCATTCTTCTCCACAAGGTGCTCCAAAGAACCCATTAGTGTCTTCCTCCTCTTGTTGACTTGTCCACGATTTATCGTCTTTTCTAATTTGTCTTCCTTGATCTTCTCTTTCAACGACTTTCTTTCCTTTACTTTGTTCCTTCTTTTATGCTTCTTTAAACACTTCGACCCTTCCTCGGTTTGTGCACCTTCCGTACACTTCATACCTTCTCTTTATTCTTCCTTAATCTTCCCTTTCTTCCTTAACACATGACTAAGGTCCAACAGGATGGTGCGTTAACTTCAAGTGTTTCAAGAGTTTGGAATTCGAGGACTTTCAATGTATCTTGAGAGGGATTTCATGAAACCCAGAAAGATAAATAATTAATTATCCTTTGATCATGATTAAATTAGTTATCTAATCATTTAATCCTTTGGAATTTTGACACTTCAGTGATTCATGAATTTGTTTTTTGTTAAAATTCTGAAGGACCATCTCACATAGCGACGTGTTGCGGACTAGGTCATTCTGACGTGTCGAGGAAAGAGAGGTGCCACATGTCAACTCGGGAAATTCTCAAAAGGTATATGTGTCCTACAACTTGTGCCTTTAAAAATATTCAAGAAAAGAAATGAGAAGACACTTTAGGGTTTCAGAGCTTGAGGGATTTTATCATTAAGACTTATTGCAACATCCGAAGCACGAAATTCTGAAACAACCCTTAGAGATTTACCTCTTTTAAAATTTAGGTAGCTCCAAAACTCTAGAGGTATTGGGATTGTTTGATCAAAAGGAAAACTCATCAACAATGGATATCGTGTGCACCTTATTATTTACCAACCAACAAAGGGACTTGATTTAAAATTAAAGGCCCACTTTCCAAGTTTCTGCTCTCTTCGGGTAACATTTTATTTTCATGAGGTATGGAATATAAAGCTCGAAAGTTCATAATTGTGTGTGTTCCAACATAGGCTCCATATGGGGATCACGTCTCCCTATGATATGCGGAAGAACAGTAGACCAGGTGCCTTTATTGGGCAAATGGAGTCATTATTGCAATTCTAGGAAACACTTTTAGGGATTGATCATACGAATAAAAATTGAACTTCAACCAAATCTCATAAAACCTTCAAAACATCCCCAACTATTGATCTCAAGTTAGGCTATTTAAAATTTTGATTTCTTGAAACTAAGTTCGGATCTGTTCAAGATAACCAAAATGAATTCAATTGAAATATCAAAAATTGACCGACTTCATTCGCATCAAGGTTGACTAGATGTAACAATTTATTGAGGGAATCCCTCGTTGGTACAGAATGTAAATATTACCGGAAAGAGAATTAGATGTCAGAGTATGTTTTGTAGATATGTATGACAGCCATACATATATCATATATATTTCTTCACTTCCAATGAGCTTGTTCGTTACCCTAGTGAATTTAACTAACTCTCCCATTGAATATCCTTTCAGCACTTCAATTAGCACTTTTTCATTTTGCTGAGATGAGGGCAATAATTACATGAATTTCCTTTCATCATCTCTTTTTGGACAAAATGGGGGCAATCAAATTTCGAATTTCCTTTCACCATTTGTATTGGACTAGATGGAGGCAATCAGATTATGAATTTCCTTTCAACATCTATCTTATATTTTAATATTTTGAAGCAGGGGCAACCAATTTGTATGTATCATATGAGGGATGATATCTGCTTAAAATGTTTAAAAGGGAGGTCTATCATAATTTTTAAGTATACTCTAAGACTAATTTTCTTCCAATTTTCAATACACCTTCGCCTATAGGGAAGATTTTATAGGGATTTTGATTTTTAGGGATCAACCTTGAGCGAATTATTTAGTTTCAAATTCGATAGAAGAGTTAAAGTTATCAGGATTAGCTTGGACATACTTTCTTTCAGTTAAAATCAAAGGAATGTAAATATTTTCACCTAATCTTGTTTTGGAGATATGTTTTTAAGTTTTTGGAGTCAAGGTGTAATTATTTTTTTCTATGAAGATCCAGGTAAGGTAGCAAAAATTAGAATAAAATAAAATATCGGGGATAGGAAAATAAAACAAAGCGATGACTCAGAGGGGAAGACACAAAATAATCTCATTCTGACATAAGTTTGTTTATTGATTTTCGAACTTCTTTTCAAGCCCTTCTTATCCTTATTTTCTTTCTTCTTTTATTTTATTTTTTATTTCATTTTCATTTTATTCAGAAAAGGCTTTAGAATTAATCTGTAATATTTATACTTTTTTTTTTTTATCTTTGATCAGGTGACAATATCTATATGAGTGCAACCCCCTTTACATCCAATAAGATTTCTTTAAAATTTTATCTTGGACTAGAAGAATAGGAGTTCATACCTCAAATTTCCTTTGCATTCTCAATCAAGTAAATCATTAATTTATCCCCTGTTTTGAGAGAAAGAAAATGTGTTGAAAACTGATTGTTGGATTCAGATACATCCTTATCTCTCAACTGATAGTAAGTATTCTTCATGGGAACAAACATGGGAAATGATAAAAAAATTCTGCAGATTACAAATGATATGTGGTACAAATGCTTTTATATTTTTCTTTCATGATATCAAGTAAACTTGGTTTATTTACAACAAAAGTAAAATTTGGATAGTTTACAAAAGGAAAATAAAACTACAAATTGAAACATAAAACAACGTCAATCTAAATCGGTATGTACAATGGGAATTTGAAATATGATTATTGCATAAAATGTTTTTAGATAACACACGTTGATAGGAGCATCAAGAATTTTTTCATCGAGGTTTTCCAGAGAGAAGGAATTTTTCCACTCAGCAACTGCAATCCTGAATTGTCCGAACCAGAGATGGTCAAACTTTCCATGTTTACCTGCATCTTATTTCCTAGTATCCCACGTCAAAACCAAATCGCCAGGGATAAACTCCCTGTCTTTAGCTTTTTTATCGAAAAGGGACTTCATATTATCTTGGTATTTTTGAGGTTTGTCATCTACTTCGGCCCAATTTTGTTGGACTTCAATTATTTGATTTATCCTTCTTTTAACGTCGTTTGGATCTTGATTTGTATCCTGCCAGAGCTTTATCATAGGAAGAGAGAGAATGATAGTAAGGACAACGTCAGTACCATAAACCAATTGAAAAGGGGACATACCTATTGATTTCTTCATGTTGATTCGATTCACCCATAAGGCGTTTTTTAGGTGAACGTGTCAAGCTTTCTTATTTTTTGTCAACACTTTTTTTATTATAGTCATCAGGATCTTGTTGGATGTTTGATCCAACCCACTCCCCCAAGGATAATAGGTTGTAGAATGTCCTAACACAATGTTGTAGTTTTGGCAGAAATTGACCATTGCTAGATACTTAAAAGCTTGGGCATTGTCAACGACTATTTTTTGAGGACAACCAAATATTCATAGGATGTTCTCCTCTAATAATTTTATTACCACCGAATATGTATCATTCTGAGTGGGAATATCTTCTACCCATTTCGTGAAGTAATCGGTAGAAGTTAGAATCCATCTATGTTGAGCACTTGACTGCGGATGGATTTCTCCGATGAAATCTAGGCCCCATTATTGAAAAGGAGCTTCTTCTTTGATTGAGATTAAAGGTAGTGAAGGGATATTTTTCTTACCAGAGAACAGTTGGAAAGAGTTGCAAGCTCTGACCTTGTCATTCACATCAGTAATTAACTTTGGCCAATAATATCCATCTCTTAAAATCTTGTATGTCGTTTCTTTCCAGGCGTGGTGTTCTCCACACACTCCTTCATGAAATTCATTTATGATGCCTTTTGTTTCATATTTTGTTAACAAATGCAACAAGAAACCTAGGGGATCTTTCCAATATAGGTGGCCATCAATAATACTATATTTAACTGCATGTAGCTTCAAATTTCTCTCTTTGGATGGAGTCATGTCATTTGGGAACTAAAGGGTAAGAAGGTATGAAACAATGTTGCAATACCAAGCAGAGGAAGAAAAATTATATTTAATCTAAATCATAGGAATTTGATCATCAAGATCATCTATATCTAGTATATATCCATGTGATTCTAGGTGATTTATCTTGAGTGCCCTAAAATTTTATTTGGCTAACAATTTTGCCAGGCCTTGACCTTTGACTAGCTTAGTCTGTTTCACTTCTATATCAAACTCCTAAATTTTAGCCAACCATCAAACTCTCTTTCCATCATTGTCTAGCTGAACCAATATTTCTTTGACAATGCTTGTTGGTACGTAAGCAATTATTTTAGAATGAAACACATATGTCCTAAAATCCTTGAGAGCTTTCACCATTGCATAAGCTTTTTTTTCAAGTTTATCATATCTTAATTCTGCATCCCTGAGACTTTTACTAAAAAAGGATATTGGTTGCTCAAAACCTTCTTTCTTCTTTTGCAGGAGCACCACTGTGATAGTATGTTCAAAAGTGAAAGAGAAGATCATGAATTCCTTAGTATAGTCTGGACTTGCTAGAACTGGTGGTTTGCCTATAGATTTATTGACTTGCTTGAAATACGCTTTGGCTTCTATAGTCCATTTCAATTCTCTGTCCTTTTTCAACATATATGTAATCAATTTGATAATTTCAGCGAAGTTAGGAATAAATATTCTCAAAAACATTATCTTCCCTAAAAACGATTGGATTTCTTTCCTATTTCTAGGAATGTTTATCATGTCAATAGCCTCGACTCACTTAGGATCAATATTGATTCCATCCTTTGAAACTATATGGCCTAAAATATTGCCTTCTTTCATAGAAAAATGTGACTTTTTAGGGTTAAGAGACAAACCAAATTTTCTGCATTTCTCAAAAGTTTGTTTGAGGTGAACCAGATGTTCTGTATCAAATTTGGAAAAGATTGTTAGATCATCTAAATAAATAACAACAAATTTGTCTCTCTCACCAATGAAAGCTATATCCATTGCTCTTTTAAAAGTGTCTCCTGCGTTCATTAGACCGAAAGGCATCTTGTCGTACATGAAGGTCCCCCATGGAATGGTAAACACAGTCGTTTCTTTGTCATTTTCATGTACAACGATCTGGTTATAACCTGAAAAACCATAAATCATAGAAATCTTGTTGGCTCCTAATACCTTCTCTAGTACATGATCTATCTTTGGAAGCAGGTAATTATCTTTGAGAGATGCCCGATTTAAATTTCTGAAATCTACACATAGCCTTTGTAACACCCTGTTTCCCCCAGCTTGTAAATATAACTGGATTGGCCAAGAACTATGGCAAACTCATAAATGTGAATATGTGATGTAAATGGACCTTGAGGAAAAAGGTCAATGAATGTGAATAAAATTTTGAATTTATTGCAGGACTGCTGAAAGGGGATGTGCAGAAAAAGAGACCACTATGGTGGTGGAAGGCACCTGGAAAGGTGGCGTTAACTTCCATCGAGAATTAATATCGTATTTGGACTCCACTGGCCCGGAGAACCAAAAGCGGCTCGTTGGCCCCGAATTAAATGTCTCGCAAGCTGGTAGGTGGATGGTTTAATGAGGGATGGGAGGTGAACCTCCCATCCGTAGAGCCGTCAGACCTGATCAGCGCGAGTGTAATCGTGCCACATGCAACCTCACAAGAGGATAAGGCGTGGGGTAGAAGCGATTGGGGGGAAAACGCGAGGGGAGAACTCTAGCATTATGCAGAGTGAGTGATAGTAGAGAGGAAGGATTGCAACCTTCGCTCCTGGTCACTGGCAAACAGAGACATAGTCTCACAGCATCATGGTCTCAGCTTGGGGGTGGCTAGTGGTAAATCCACTGGGAGTCGCTAAGCCTACAGTTGGGTGGAAACGAGCACCCCTCTCAGCAGTTGCTTGACCTTGGTGTTATCTCTGATAAGTGGTTTGCCTCTGGCATCTTGATATATATATGTGTGTGTGTGTGTGTGTGTGTGTGTGTGTGTGTGTGTGTGTGTGTGTGATTATTCTGATAATTATGCTCATAAGTTGTCAAACTGTGAATGATTTCATTATAAGAATCACTGTATGGTGTTTTGATCAGTACTAGTAGTTGTATATTTATATGGAAAGACTACGTATGATTTATGTCTTCATGAATTCATTATTTTGTGTGTGTACTAATCAAATTCAGACTTCACGTCTGGTTCTCGGGAGGACGACGTCCTTACATACCTCAGGTAGTACCCTGAGTAAATCTCCCCATAGAAATACCTTCCTTGAAAATCCCATCAAGAACAGAGAAGGCGGTTGTGAAGGCGTAAGGCCTTAGTAACCCTGCATAAGGAGTAACGATCCTCTTGAAAACCAAGATAACAGCATAAGGATGAAGTGACAAATCGATGGATGAGATCCTGTCGGGATATTTGTGGTCACTCACGACTGTCAGATCAGAGGAAGGAGCGGGAAGGTTAAGTACCTTAACCTTTTAGGTATTAATCGACAGACGAGATTTCGTTAGGGAATCTGCGGTCACCCACGACTGTTAGATTAGTAGGAGAGAGTAGGGCGTTAAAATGCCTTACCCCTTTGTTTTTTGTGTCTTTGTGGGCAGCAAGGAATTTGGGATCGTAGATCTCCAAGGTTCATGAGGTTATCTGGACCGCAGATCTTTTCCACGTCTAAGGAGTCATGGAAGAATGCATGGGTAAGAATTGATCTGGGTCGTCAGATCTCGACTGGAAAAACCCGACAGTCATTGGATCTGTCAGGAGTTACCCGAGGGTCAAGACTCCAGTGTATAAGGGAGAAAAACCCTGGAATAGATCTAAGTCATCCGATTGATGGAGGCCATGTGTCATAAGATCTCAAATTATGGGAAATCAGGGATTGCGAAATCGGGATTCCTGTTGACAAGAGATAGGGACATTCCATTGTGGAATTCCTGGGATAGATCTAAGACGTCCAATTGAAGGAGGTCATGTGTTATAAGATCTCTCATTATGGGAAATCGGGGATCGCGGATTCAGGAGTCCTGATGACAAGGGATCGAGACTCTCCAAGGTGGAAACCCCAGAGTAGTCGGGGGTCATCCGATTTAAGGAGATGATGTGTCGAGAGATTACCCGTTTTGAGAATTATGGAATCGGGGATTCAAGAGTCCTGCTGACAATAGGTCGGGCTCTCGCCTTGATAAATCCCGACGAAAGAGGGGTTGTAGTCATATGGGAAGAGGTCATATCGACCAATGCTTAACCCAAGGGGTTAATCTCTGATTGAGGTTCATTCAACACTTCGGCGTTTCGGCATTTAGGATACCGAAGGGACATGTTACCCCGTGCTCTCAAACCATGAAGTCCAGACTTATAAACCTCAAGATGTTAGCATGTGGTCAGGCTCTGATGAATGGTCAGGATCCTCTCGGAGGATCCTGGGTCTGGGATGGTCGTCTGATGTGAGGTAGAAATGCCAACTTTACGTTGGGGTGCGAATGCACATAAAGGTAAGTAGCGAGCAGATCTGGATGGCCAGAGTCCACCCGCTCAGATCTACGGCTGAGGATTCATTCCAGAGCCCCCTTTCCATTCTGCCTTTAATGGGGGGGGTCCGGAATTGGGCACGCAACTCTCGAACGGTCGAGATTAACTCATCATGATCAATGGTGCTCAAAGTGGATTCTGGAACCCCCTTGCCATTCTGTCTTTAATGGGGGGGGGTCCGGAATAGTGTGGCGTGTGATGTGGCCCCCCCCTCCTGTCATGTCGACTACCATTTCAAGTTTCCCTTTTCGCCACATGTATTCCACTTAACCGTGCGACAGGGCCTGTTCTCACTGGCGGTTCTCTACCTCTATTGAGATTTGTTCCTATTGGCCATTTGTTGACCCTATAGGGATTCGTCCCCATTGGTCGGTCGCTAGCCCTGTCGAGGTTCAGCGGTTGCAAATTCGAACGTTTAGACATTACTGTAGCGCCGAGGTGTAAAATACAAATAGGCACTGCGCTCAAATTGAACCATGAACATGACCCATGATCACATGGGAACGGAGAAGGAGAGAGAAAGTGCCAGCTTACGTTGGGCTTCCATGGATAATTAGGGGTTCTGGTCCAGCAGAAGACCAAAAAAATCCAATTTAGCTAGTGGGTACGTGACAACCTTATTTTGTCGTTCTTTTTTATAATGGGGACCAAATTGGCCACCCATTCAGAATATCTAATTGGAATGATGATTTTTTCATCTAGGAGTTTCTTTACCTCCCTTTCTATCACTAGAAAGAGGATAGGATTTATCTGTCTAAGTTTCTGCCTAAAAGGTTTGATACCATGTTTCAAAGGAATATTGTGTTCAATAACAGAGGTATCATAAGTTTTTATATCATCATAGGACCAACAAAAACATCTTTATATTTACTAAGAAACTCAGTGTACTTATTATTAATTTGGGTTGGAAGGTATTTAGATATCTTTACTAGTTTAGGATTTTCTTTAGTTCCCATATTACAGTCTTCAACCTCTTCGGGCCGAGGTCGTAAGATAGACTTTAAGGATATGTCATCCTAGTCAAACAATCTCTCTAAGGGGATTAGACCTATGGGAATCTGATTTTTATTAAGCACGATCATATGGTGGTTTGCAATCTTATCCTGGAATTTTTCAGGGTATTCGCCCTCCTACATGACCCAAATAGGATCATTTTGGATTTCCTGATCTATGTGAGTCTAAGAGAAGTTGTCGACCATTTCAAGGAACTATTTGATTTTTTCGTCGTCTTCAAAGACTTTCCAGTGATGAACATTGTTCGGGATCAAAGGCCTATGTCTCATTTCGATGTGATATTTCAGTTTTAGGACAGTAGGTGGTACAAAGGTCACAACATATTTGGCTAAAGAATCAGCTTGTTGATTTTCCATTCTGGGAATGGAGTGAATATTAAAGGACAAGAATATATTCTCTATCAAATCCCAGGATAAATGATGCAGGAGCATAGTAAGCAGTCAAGCGAGCATGAAGGGGAAGACAACTGGAAGGCCACCAGCACACGTTTTGAAATATTTTTGAAACATTAATGTAATGGTTAAAGGGAAGCGTACTTGCATATTGTAAAGATATCTTGAGCGATTTCTCTCATCTATAAAACCATTAAGGCATTTATGCGTAGTGAATGAAAGTAGGTAGGTTTGAATGAAGATTAGACAGTTTAGAAGTGTAGGAGGGAAAACTGACTATAGACACCCTCACCTTTGTATCATTGTAACATTAGAGAGCATTGTATCATTACCATAGAGTAGAAGAGAGAGAGAATTGTATCATTGAGAAAAGAGCAGAAAGAGAGAGATGTAGCAGAGAGTTGAGAAGAAGAACCCATGTATAGAAGTTTGAATTAATGTAAAGAGCTTTGATTTAGATTCATGGTGTTATGATGCTTTCTGTGTATGCATGTTGAATGATATGCTCGTGGTTGTTTATTTTCTCTGTTATACATCTGCGTTAATAGTGTTTGTATGTATGATTTCATGTTGAATGTTTGAAATCTAAGAGAGAGAAAGAGAATGAGTTTCAATTGTTTCTCTACCTGAGTGAGAGAAGTACCTACAAGGAGTGCAGTGAAGTCATCCGCAAGGAGTGCATCGACAAGGTTCAGATTTTATCTCTGAAATTTTAGGAGAGATATTGTTGTTCTCATTCCCACAGAAGTGCACATGAAACACACGAGCCATGCAAGGTGTGCGTAGGCTAGTTGGAAGCTCATAACTTATCAACCAAGGGGTGAATTGAGGGACTGTTGTTGCAAGAGCGTGCACAGAGTTGAAAAATCAAATACTTAAAAGTATTTGAGGGATTTCCATAAGGAGTGTGTGCAGGAGTCTGTTTGAAGACTCGAAATTGCAAAGAAATCTCAGAAGGGGTAGCGTCGTTGAAGTGTTCAAAGGAGGACAAGGTTGAATTACTTCGAAGGGAGACAAGGGTTGAAATCATCCAGTAGAATTTAAGTCCCAGTGGAAGAATTTTGGTTTATTCTGCAGGAGTTATCAAGGAACAATGAGCGGTCAAAATTCTCTATGGGGATTTCACAAAACCACGAGGACCATAGGATCCAGGGAAGTTACAGGGTGGTTAGAGGTAGGAAAACTTATCACTCTAGGATCCAGAATCAACGTGGGCCATTGATCATGCTTTGCATGAGCCGTCAGATCATTTCGACATTTCAGGGATCCTAATGACAAGGAGTTGAGCACAGTAAAATGAACATCCTGAAGTTGCGAGTTGCGACAAGGATTGGATTAGAGTTTCAGGATTTCGGCACTTCGGGTGTTAGGAAAATAAGAAGGCAGTGCTTTGGGAGTGAACGTCCTAAAAGCAGAGAAAAGTGACAGATGGCATACTTGTCGTCGGGTGGAGTCAAACCTTGTTGACCGTTTCAGGGTTCGAAGGTCGAAGGACTAGGAACCTTTCATCTAGATTTGCAGAATCACGAAGTCCAAAACCCCGATGAAGCAAAAATCCCATTGGGAAGCCAACCCTTGCTGAGTGCATCGGAGTTTAGTTATTCAGGTTTCAAAGGTTATAGAGGTAGGAACCCCGGACAACAAGGATCGTGAAATCATGAAACCCGAAGTCCTGAATTAGCGGAGGGCGCGATCCTATTTCGGGTAAGGATATTTGGGTTGATGCTTCATGTTTGATTGCGGGGCACACCCATAAGGACCTGTGGATACACTGTTGTGTGTGAAAGGTATTCCCTGAGGGGAAAACAAAGAGTCAATTAGACTCTAAGGGTAGATTTAGAACGATCATGTGTGGACCTAGACCCGAGGGTTCAGGGGTCTACGTCATAAGTGGTATCAGAGCGAGTAAGAGTTCTTTTCTTTCTGTAGTGGAGAGAAAAAAAGAAAATATTTGCAGCCATGCCACCAAGAAGAAGAGATAGACCAATGCCGGATCCAGCAGTGGAAAGAGAAATGCATGAACTATGTGCCAGGCTTGATGCCATGAAGACAGCACAGAGGCGCACAGTCGACACTAGGGATATCAGGGAGGATGAAAGTGAAAATGAAGCTGGGCATGGAGAAGAAGTAGCAGTCGAAGATGTTGTAGATGAACACCTATTCAGGGCTATCGCAAGGATAGGTTCTAGAGAAAAGATGGATATTCCCATGTATGAAGGAAACCTGGATGTTGAAGAGCTTCTAGACTAGATTAGAGCTCTGGATAAATATTTCAACTATGAGGATGTCGAGGAAGAAAAGAAGGTCAAGCATGCTATCACAAGACTTAAATGGCATGCAGCCTTATGGTGGGATGATCTGCAATATGATAGGCACTGCAAAGGAAAGCAGAAAATCAAGAGTTGGGATAGAATGGTTGCAAAGATGAAATCCAAATTCATACCTAAGTGTTATCAAATCACTCTGTTTTGGAGAATGCATAATTTGAGACAGAAGCTGGTGTCATTGAAAGAATACACTAAGGAGTTCTACAAGATAAACATTAGAGCAGGTCATCGGGAAAGTGATGATGAAAATGTTGTTAGATACATGAATGGTATGTGATATGACATTCAATATGAGATGAGCATGATGATCATTCGGACTGTAGAAGATTCTTATCAGATGGCTCTGAAAGCTGAAGAGAAGCTGAGCCGAAAGCAAGGTCAAAGAGGTTGAGGCAAAAGTCAATCTAGAGGCAAGACAATTGCCCAAGATAGAAATCAGAGACCTCAAGAAGAGGGGAAGAAGCCTCAAACTCATCATGAGAGAGGAGGAAGCTCACAAAAGGGACAGTATGCTAATAGAAATACTTTTCCTTGAACTAGAGGAAGAGGAGGAGGCAGAGGTGGAGAAATAAAATGCTTTATCTGTGGAAAAAATGGACACAAATCCTATGAATGTCCAAATAGAAAGAAATAAGGTGGTGAAACTCACATTGCTGAAGCACAAAGATGGAATGTTGAGGCAGAAGATGTTGAGGGTGAAAGATCACTAATGATGAGGAAAGTTCTCTTAACGCCAGAGAAGGAGGCATATAACCCAGCCCAAAGGAACATACTTTTTTGGACTGCTTGCAAGACCAAAGATAGGGTATGCAAAGTCATCGTGGACAATGGTAGCATAGAAAATCTCATTTCTACAGAGATGGTAGAAAAGCTGGAGCTGGAGACTATTGAACATCCAAGCCCATACAGAGTTTCGTGGCTACAGAAAGGACATCAGGTAAATGTCACTAAACAATGTTTAGTTGAATTTAAAATAGGTGGATATAAGGATGAAATACTATGTGATGTCATTCCCATGGATGTTTGTCATCTATTTCTTGGTAGACCATGGCAATATGACAGGAATGTGGTTCATGATGGGAGAAAGAACACATACACCCTGGAGAAAAATAGGAGAACTCACATGTTGCTGCCGATTAAAGATAAAGAAATGAAACCAGAAATGAGCAACACTGTACTTCTCAAGAGTGGGAAGGAGCTTCTCAATGAGGTTAAGAAGAAGGAAGAGACACAATTTGTTGTGGTCAGAAAACCTAGAATTGTTTTGACCAGTACAAGAGTGGATGATTTACCAGAAGAAATCTAAGAGTTGCTAGAAGAGTTCATTGATATAGTAGTGTATGAACTACCTCGTTCGTTGCCACCAATCAAGAGTATAAGTCACCACATTGATCTTATACCGGGAGCCAGCTCACCAAACAAATTAGTGTATAGGCTAACGTCACAGGAGAATGAAGAGGTCATAAGACAGGTCCAGGATTTAATGGACAAAGGACTGATTCGAGAAAGCTTCAGTCCATGCGTTGTTCCAACAATGCTCAGCCCAAAGAAAGATGGAGGATGGAGAATGTGTACAGACTCAAGGGAAATCAATAATATTACCATCAGATACAGATTTCCATTACCAAGGATGGATGATTTGATGGATTTCTTGAGTGGAGCAAGACTCTTTTCAAAAATTGATTTGAAAAGCGGGTATCATCAGATTCGAATGAGAGAAGGAGATGAATGGAAGACAGCATTCAAGATGAATGAAGGACTGTATGAATGGATTGTTATGCCATTTTTCTTATCAAATGCACCTAGTACTTTCATGATATTGATGAATGAAGTCCTGAAGGATTTCATCGGGAAATTTGTCATCGTATATCTTGACGATATATTGATTTTCAGCAAGACAGAAGCAGAACACTTGAAGCATTTAGCTGCAGTGATGTGGAGACTACAGCAAGAGAAATTGTTGATAAACATGAAGAAATCAACATTTATGAGGACATAACTCATTTACCTGGGTTTTGTTATCTCTGCAAATGAGCTGAAGATGGATCCAGAAAAGGTAGAAGTGATCAAGAATTGGCCATCGCCGAAAAGTGTATTTGAAGTTCGAAGCTTCCATGGTTTAGCTAGTTTCTACAGGAAATTCATCCAAAATTTCAGTGGGATTAGTGCACCAATGATAGATATGGTAAAGAAAAGACACAAATATTTTCATTGGATAGAGGAAGAAGAAAAAAGTTTCAACTTGCTAAAGAAAAAGATTACTGAACAGCCAATTCTGGTGTTGCCAGATTTTAGTAAAACATTTCAGGTCAAGTGTGACGCAAGTGGATTTGCAATTGGAGAAGTATTAAGCCAAGATGACAGGTCAGTTGCATACTTCAACGAAAATTTGAATGCAGCGAAGATTAAATTGTCAACATATGACAAAGAATTTTATGTTGTCATACAAGCACTGAAGAAATGGAGACACTATTTGGTTCCTAAAGAGTTTGTTTTGTATAGCGACAATCATGCTCTACAATTCATGACTCAACAAGAATAGTTGAACCAAAAGCATCCAAAATGGGTTGAATATATGTAGAATTTTACTTTTGTAACTAAGCATATTTTTGGAACTGCTAACAAAGTTGTTGATGCTTTGAGCAGGAAATGTTTGCTTATGCAGGAATTTAGAGTCAAAACTTTGGGTTTTGATAACCTCAAAAAAACGTACAGGGATGACCCAAATTTTAAAGAGACGTATGAGGCGTCTGAGAATCCAATTCTCAGGGACAGAAGCCAGTGTCCTGAATATATGATCCAGGATGGATTATTATTCAGGGGTAATCAGCTATGTATTCCAAAATGATCCATGACGGAGAATCTGTTGAAAGAAAAACACAGTGGAGGATTGGTCGGACACTTCAGTCATGACAAAATGTTCTCAAAATTAAATGGCTCATATTTTTGGCCAGGGATGAGGGCCGATGTAAAGATATTTGTGGACAAATGAAGAATTTTTCAGCACACAAAAGGAAAAAGACAAAACACAGGGTTGTACCAACCATTACCCATACCAGAAAGGTCGTGGGATGTAGTGAGCATGGATTTTATATTGGGGTTGCCAAGAACACAAAGAGGATTTGATTCAATCTTTGTGGTGGTAGAAATATTTTCAAAAATGGCACATTTTATACCATGCCTAAAAACCAGTGGTGCAACTCATATTGCAAACCTGTTTTTCAAAGAAGTCATCAGACTTCACGGGTTGCCAAGGAGTATTGTTTCAGATAGGGATACCAAATTTGTTGGACACTTCTGGAGGACTTTATGGAAAAAGATGGGGACAAATTTGACTTTTATCTGACCTTATCATCCTCAGATGGATGGGTAGACAGAATTTGTGAACAGGAGCTTGGGAGATTTACTTAGGAGCCTAGTTATTGAACACCACAGTCAGTGGGATCACATTCTACCACAGGCGGAATTTGCTTATAATGATTCAATCAATAGAAGCACAGGGAAGAGTCCATTCCAAATTGTGTATGGAATGTAGCTAAGGGGAGTTTCTGAATTGAAGGATTCAGGACAGAATGAAACTAGAAGTGCCAGTTCAGAGGATTTTGCAGAAGCAATGAAGGAACTTCCCAGCCAAGTGAGGGAACATTTGAAAAATTCGAGTCAAGAGTATAAACACAGAGCAGATCAACATAGGCGATAACTTCAATTTGAAGCTGGTGATCTGATTCTCGCACATCTGAGAAAAAAAAGGTTCCTAAGGGGAACATATAACAAACTAAAGATGAAAAAGATTGGACCATGTAAGGTCTTAAAGAAATTTGGGGCAAACACATATGAGATTGAATTACCCGATGGGATCGGAATTTCACCGATATTCAACATCTAAGATTTGTACCCTTACAAAGATGAAGAAGTAGAAGTAGACAGTGAACAGACAGAGGTTCAGTGGACTAAACAAATTCTGATAGATAAAAAGCCACAGTGGAAAGTATACTTGACAAGAGAATCAACAAGAAGACCAGGAGGAAAGAATACTTTGAATACTTGGTCAAGTGGAAGGTACATCTAGTTGAAGATGCCAGCTAGGAAGATGAAGCAGAGATTCAGAAGCATAGATAGACCATGCAAGAGCTCATGAACAGAAGTTCATGAAAATTTCCAATCGAGGGAGTATGATGCAGGAGCATCGTAAGAATTCAAGCGAGCGTGAAGGGGAAGACAGCTAGAAGGCCACCAGCACACATTTTGAAATATTTTTGAAACATTAATGTAATGGTTAAAGGGAAGCATACTTGCATATTGTAAATAGATCTTGAGCAATTTCTCTCATCTGTAAAACCATTAAGGAATTTATGCGTAGTAAATGAAAGTAGGTAGGTTTGAATGCAAATTAGACAGTTTAGGAGCGTAGGAGGGAAAACTGACTATAGACACCCTCACCTTTGTATTATTGTAACATTAGAGAGAATTGTATCATTAGCATAGAGCAGAAGAAAGAAGGCATTGTATCATTGAGAAAAGAGTAGAAAGTGAGAGTTGTAGCAGAGAGTTGAGAAGAAGAACCCATGTACAGAAGTTTGAATTAATGTAAAGAGATTTGATTCAGATTCATGGCATTATGATGCTTTCTGTGTATGCATGTTGAATGATATGCTCGTGGTTGTTTATTCTCTCTGTTATGCATTTTCTTTAATAGTGTGTGTATGTATGATTTCATGTTGAATGTTTGAAATTTGAGAGAGAGAAAGAGGATGAGTTTCAATTGTTTCTCTACCTGAGTGAGAGAAGTACCTGCAGGGAGTGCAGTGAAGTCATCCACAAGGAGTGCGTCGACAAGGTTCAGAGTTTATCTCTAAAATTTTAGGAGAGATATCGTTGTTCTCATTCCCACAGAAGTGCATGTGAAACACACAAGCCATGCAAGGTGTGTGCAGGCTGGTTAGAAGCTCAAAACTTATCAACCAAGGGGTGAATTGAGGGACTACTATTGCAGGAGGGTGCACAGAGTCAAAAATTCAAATACTTAAAAGTATTTGAGGGATTTCCGCAAGGAGTGCGTGTAGGAGTCTGTTTGAAGACTCAAAATTGTAAAGAAAGCTCAGAAGGGGTAGCATCGTTGAAGTGTTCAAAGGAGGAAAAGGTCAAATTACTTTGAAGGGAGACAGGGGTTGAAATCATCCAGTAGAAGTTAGGTCCCAGTGGAAGAACTTTGGTTTATTCCACAAGAGTTATCAAGTAACAACGAGCGGTCGAAATTCTCAGTGGGGAATTCATGAAACCATGAGGACCATAGGATCCAGGGAAGTTGCAGGGTGGTTAGAGGCAGGCGAGCTTATCACTCTAGGATCCAGAATCAATGTGGACCATTGATCGTTCTTTTCATGACCTCTCAAATCATTTCGGCATTTCGAGGATCCTAACAACAAGGACTTGAGCATAGTAAAATGAACATCTTGAAGTTGCAAGTTGCAATAGGGATTGGATTAGAGTTTCAGGATTTCGGCACTTCAGGTGTCGAGAAATGAAGAAGGAAGCACTTTGGGAGTGAATGTCCCGAAAGCCAAGAAATGTGACAGGTGGCGTACTTGTCGTCAGGTGGATTCAAACCTTGTTGACCATTGTGGGGTTCAAAGGTCGAAGGACTGGGAGCCTTGCATCTAGATTTGTGAAATCGTGAAGTCCGAAACCTCGATGAAGCGAAAAGCCCATTGGGAAGCCAACCCTTTCTGAGTGCATCGGAGTTTGGCTATTCGAGTTTCACAGGTTGTAGAGTTAGGAAACCTCGACAACAAGGATCGCAAAAGCCAAAGTCTCGAATTAGCAGAGGGCGTGATCCTATTTCAGGTCGGGATATTTGGGTTGATGCGTCATGTTTGATTGCGGGGCACACCCATAAGGACCTATGGATACACTATTGTGTGTGAAAGGTATTCCTCGAGGGGAAAACAAAGAGTCAATTAGACTTTAAGGGCAGATTTAGAACGATCCTGTGCAGACCTCGACCCGAGGGTTTGGGGGTCTGCGTCAATAAATTTATGTATGACCTTAGCCTTGGATGCTTATCTTGATACTATTGTTTTATTTGTTTCACAATGAGATATCCATCACCATAAACTATGAGATGCTCAATTTTTAACTTTCTAGAAGCTTCTAATCCTAATACTAGAGCTTAAATTTCACAGGCATTATTCATATAATCAATCTACCACTGTAATATATATGAGAAGGGGATAACATACTCATATATTGGTGCTACAAATAACACTCCAACCCCTGCTCCTTCTCAAGACGAAGTGCCATCAAAAAACATTTTCCACGTTCCTTCTCTACTATTTACATTTATTCTTGTTTTTTCTACCTTTTTATTTTCTTCTTCTGTACATTCTTCGAAATCATCATCTATCGATAATATACAATTTCCTAAGTCCTGATCAACAACATAGACTGGGTAATTATTTGGATTTTGAGGGTCACTTACCATATACACTGGTCTATTTTCTTTGTAGAGTTGTGTGAAATGTCCACCGAAAATTGGGATCATAGTGTAAGTCATGTCCAACTGAATTGATCCTCCTAATTTGGCTCCCCAAGCCTGGGATCAAAGAATGTCGTACTTGGCAGGGACGTTAGCAATGACCACATCCATAAGGACACTTTTCATGGGTATATGTGCAATATTTACTACCAAATCTTTGATCATGCCTAGATACTTAACGTTTTTGGAATCAAATGAATACAAGTCTTGATAAGGTCTAGTAATTTCGAGGTCTAACTTTTCGATGATAATTTTGGGCATTAAATTATGAGAGGCCCCAGAGTCTAACATATAATTATGGAGTAAATGGTCATGCACAGTTAGAGTAATATAAAATGGAGCAATACAATCCTTATTGATTTCAATGTGAGGACCGAACACAATTGTAGGTCCTTCGTCCTATAGATTAATTACATCTGCATGACATTCAGTAGTAGAAAAATTTGTAGCTTTAGCAATTTGATTTTTATAAATCGGATTTTTTTCAAGTTTGACCAGAGGCATTGGGATTTTAATTTTATTTAGTTCATTTTCTAAACTGAAACATTCAATTGTTTTTTCAACTTCTCTGGTCGTGGATTCTTTTCCTGTATTTTTCGGTTACTTAGTTTGCATTATTCTTGTTTCAACTTCTTTTGTTTGGGAAGCTTGTGTTTCAGTTGGTGTTTTAGTAAATTCTTCCTCATTCATTTTACTTCGCAAAAAAATATTTTTTGGTGGAACATTCGTAGAATATTTTTATCTGGGCCTTAAATCATACTTTTGTTGGAGTTCAGCCATTATTGATTCAATGGGCCCTTGATACGCAGAGTCTCCCAGATTATTGATGATTTCCTCATTGTTAAATAGGGATTGCAGGTCTAAAGAATTCTCATAATCGTCTCTGGTTAAATGTGGCTCAGATCATCATCGCTAAGGTTGGTCATATCTTTTCCTAACTCATAATTGTGCATGTCATCCCTCTGCATAATTTTTTTGATTTTAAACGGGGTTTGGATCTTTTGATCTTCATTTTTTATTTGTCTTTGTTGTATCTGAGGGTTAGGGTTTCTCTTGAAATGACTCCCAATGTATGTATCATGCTTGCCTTGATCTAATTCCATTTTGGATATTTTGTTTGATAAATCTTTGATTATCTTGGCCATCTCATCCATTTTTTCTTCTATGGACTTCCCTTAACCAGAGGGTGTTTCATGTTCTTTGAAACGTTTAGGTTCTTTGGATCCTATTTCAACCTTAGTTTTTAACTTCCTAGATGCCATCATATTGGATTCTATTTCTATGGCATCATCTTTCATTTCTGACAATGTGGTCGATCTTCTTTCTCTTAAGAGGAGAGCAAAGTTAGGTTCAAAATCCCCTGCAAAAGTTACTTTTGTAGTAGGTTGACAAGGTTTGGCTTCGTCTAGGATTTTGTTATATATTTTGTTGAACCTCTGAGTAAATTCAACGACTGATTCCGAATTCTTTTTTCTTAAATCCCCAAATTCAGTTAGATAATAGAGATGGTCCTTTTTCTCGCCCCAATGTCTTAAGAAGGCGTTTTCTAGATCATCATATGAACGTATGGAACCTACAGGGAGCCCTTGGAACTAGGTCATCACTTGTCCTTCAAAGGTTTGTACTAACATCCTTGAGTAAACATCTTCATCTATGATGCCATATATATTGTTAGGAGATGGAAAATCTAAAAGACGAGGAAAAGGGAAACGCGGGCTCGCTTCCTCAGACTTACAAGATGTATCTATAGGAGAACCAATATGGGTTGAACCATGGTATAAAATATACTCCTCAGAGTTTTGGGAAACTGAAACCTTCACTTTGGGAAAGGATAGCACTGACAGAGTGTGAATGTCAACGGGTATCGAAAAGAATCTTTTGTTCTCACTAGTAAAAGTATCTATTGGGTCAATCGTGACTTTTATGTCGGGAACTATTACCTCTGAATTTTCGAGTTTAGAATCAGGTTTACTAATCAATGCCTCTGTAGAATGAATTTGTTTAAAACTTTCATTAGGGGGGGATTCTTCGGTGTGTACCTTAGCATTAACTTACATAACTTTGGTTGATATACTTTACTTCTTGATGAAGATCTATTTTAGGTATCCCTTTGGTTTCAACAATTTTTTGGGATCTGACATTGGTGTGGTCTACTTATCGTCTAGATTTTGTCTGGTATCATTTCGATCGAATGCCAGTTTTTTCTATGGTGGAGTCGCCAAGTAAAAGATAAAAATAATCCTTACTTATGTATTCAATCTTTGTTCACCATCAAATATAGAAATCTACCTCATCGTTTTCCCAGGGAAAATAACTTCATTTTTTCATCCCTGACAACGACTCCAAAAATATGGTCTTCCTGAGATTAATCCTAAGGCTCAAATAGTAATATCAGGCATCACAAATGTTTAAAGATAAATTTTTAAAGAGTGATTTTCCTACCTTTCATTATTCAAGAAATGATCCTTAAATGAAATTAATAATAGGACAGTACAGAGGTCGTATTACGTCGTCTGACTCACAATTGTAATATCAAATGGAGTGAAGGAAACTTACAAAACTATTAAACAAAGCTAGGAATTGTTCATATGAGTCTCACCTTGTTTGCAGTACAAGAAAAGTAGAGAGTGCACCCTTGAATAGGATATGAAATGTAGTAATTCAAACAGCTTGCAGGTCTTTCTTTACTTATAGTAAATACAGAGGAAAAAATGTTTACTTAATGAACTACTGATATAATGTGATTATAGTAGTTGTGATACTAAATTGAAATCAATCACTTATCAAGGAATTACATAAGGAAATTAAGATATATGGAAATATAGAAGAACACACAATTCAACTGAACAAAAATTAGAATATGTGTCTACACTTGTATTAATACTCAAAAAAGGAGAGGCTTTTTCTATTACACCCGGAAAGAAGCAGCCTCGAATAGATCTTGAATCTATGTATTTATACAAAAAAATTCACAACTCAAAACGGTTGCACTTTATACAATGAAAATAGCATATATTTGAATAAGACAACAGTGTGTAAAATCTGATGATCTTTGTTGGCGTTTTCCTCTGCCTCTTCATCTTCTTGGCAAAAATGCCTCTTTTCTTTAGTATTTTAGGTTGGACACAGTTGTCGTTTGGCCTCCCTAATAATTCAGCACACTTCCCTGACCATTTTTGTATGTTTCCATATTCCCCTCTAGATATGTTCAACAATGCAATGAGACACAGTCGGGATCAGAGAGGAATGACGATTGGATGAGTAGCATTGCATGGCTTGTTAAGGAATGCATAATGAGCATAAGAAAAAGTAACCGTTTATGGGAAGGATGACAATGGAATAGATGTACGATGATGAATTAGGGATAAGTGAAGATTAGAATGTGAATGAATGAGATAAGTGGTTGTAGAAAGGTGAAAGGTAGGGAGGGTAAAAATAAAGGGCATAGTGCATGTTTCTTATCTGCTTCCAGCTATGCTCACTTTCCCATGTTCAATACATTGGTTTCATCTATTCAATAATTCCACTATGAAATTTGAGGGATCAATTGTTTCATTTACCTCAAAAGTGAATAATTTCATCTCTACCTGAGGAATATTTTCTTGGATCCTTTCTATTTTCTGAGATTTGGCTTGGAGCTATGTGCTTGGACTTACTAGCCATTTAATTATCTTAAGAATATCAATTTGGCTCATTTCCTAAATGGTTGTAAGAGTTTCTTCCTTTCTCTTTATGGAATTATGTTGGTTCATTTCAATATCAATTTTCCCCAAGGCTTTTGAAATATCACTTCCTTCAATATAAGGATGACAGTGCTTCCATGCAAGTGTACTTTACTCCCCTGTATAATCTTTTTATTTCTTCCAAATTTGTTTCCCAAACCTTCAGGGCCATATCACCTCATAATTGTTCAGAAGGAGAGATCAGAGGAAAATCACAAACATTATCTTTATGCACCAATATGATAGCTTCTTGAAACCTAGCCCAGGATAAGAGAGATTCTCTTTCCTTGACATAGATGTCCTTAAGAGAAAGGCATACTGCCTGGTAGCACTTTTGGATAGCATCAACCTTCAGAAAAAGGTCATGTTGGGAAATTTCCAACTTCTTGTTTATTTCCCATGCTTGAGTTTGGAAGGCTGAGATATCTATCAAGATACCTTTGGTTAGGTCCAACCTAGCTTGCAATTTCTTTAACAATTCATCGCGCTGAGTGACCAATCCTCAGTTGGTTTGACAATTCTGATGGAGCTCTTCAAGGTTGGCCTAAAGGTGTTGTATTTTTTGTTGATCATGAGCTCTGATTTGATCGAAGTCTTGACTCATATTATTCCTTATAGTCTGTTCCATGGCCTGTATTTGACTTTGTAAGTTCTCTACCAATAGGCACTTTTGTCACAACTGTTCAGCCAAATTGTTTATAGACCATTGATTGGTCATGGCAAAAGCACCTAATGAACTTATGACCTATTTTGCGAATTATGGATCATCTCGACTATGTCCATCATACACCATCCTCTGCCTTTTAGTCACTACTCCATCCTTATGGTTTGATTCCCTTTTCACAATGGTCTTCCTTTTTCTACTAAAAAGGAAATCTGAAGGATGCATTTCTTAGGGCAAGATGGGGGTAAGATCATTTACAAAAACAATTTCAGAATTAGGGTTTTTGAGGTTGTATTGCAGAGGTGTCAATGATGTAATGGGGGTACCAATCTATGTAGATTAATGTTTCTATGTTGTATTTGAGGTGCCAACGGGGGTGGTTGGAAATGAAGGAGGCGCATTTTGTCCCTGCTTCAGGAAATCCTCAAGTTGAGTTGTTTCCTGGGGGCCTAGATGACCTGACAATGATGCTTCTAATTTCTGTGTCAATACCTCTGAGCTCTTCAGGGTTTCCTCAACTTTATGATTAATAGAGTGACTATCTTTGGAACCTATTGACTTGGATTCCTGAGAAGGGGGAGTGGTTATTTTCTCTCCTTGTAGTATCATTGGTAGGATATTTTTCCTGTGCTTTTGAAAATTGATAAAACCACCTTGTTGATATGCAGGTAGGGTTTCAAATATGTCCTATACATCCTCATAAGACCTAACTCTCCTAAATATTTCTTCATATGGGGATTTTTTGTGCACATATCTTTTCATGTTAAACTGAGCTAGTTGGTTTTCCACAATATTACATGGGTCGTGTTTTTTGATTTGATGTTAACCAATTTGACATATTCTAGAGCCACATCCTCCGCTTTAGAGTGACCGAAATATAGTAATGAAAACATGCCAACCTGAATAGGGAAAGTCGGCCATACCTTTTTATGTGTTTCCTTCAGCTCTTTGTTGATGCCTCCTGTTAATGTCTAGTAGGCCACTTCTCTACAAACCAAATTATCTGGTAAAAATCGCGGGAGATCATGGGGAGGAACAAAGCACCCAAAAAATCTGATATAGGAGAAGTTATCCTCAATAAACAAATCTGCTAGCTTGCCCTGGTTTCCCATGATCCTATCTGAAATTCGAGGAGGTGGGTGGTCATACAGGGCTATATGAACATGAACCATCACATTGTGACATATTTCATAAAATAAATCTTTGGCCTTTTCTTCCCATAGCTTGGAATGATAGAAATGAATGGGCTCGACACTGGTCGGGGTCCAACTCTAATTCATCAATGGGAAAGGCATCATGAAATAGATGGATTCCATGATATAAGCTGACATGTAGAAGGGGGTTGGTTGTCCTTTTGACTTGGCTTCTTTATATTATGTAATCTCTTTTGCCAAGTTATCGGACAACATTTTGGCACAATTGAAAGTGAAACCCTCTACTACTTCATGCATGATGGATACTCATTCCACCGAGAAGTGTGTAGGGTTCTCCTTCCCAAATAATCGACATAACATCATCGCTACATACACCATATGAGCATCCAAAGATGTTGTGGCATATATACCATGAGCATCAGTTCTGAATATCTCCAGTTGCCCCCACTGTTACACATTATTTTGGTCATCTTAATGATCCATTGACAAACATGTGTTCATGTTCCCAAAAGAAACTATCTTCATGAGAAAGGTGGTTGTCTTTCTCTTCCAAAAAACCTTATTAAGGAGGGTCATCGTAGGTTGCATCATAAGTAGGGTGCAATGATGCCTAGTCATCACAAGTTGCCCTAAAACTAGTTTTTGATGTCTCCACAAGCTATTGTATAGCTGGAGTGAAACGATGTCAAAAGGATAAGAAACGATCGAACTTCACCAAAGTTCTAGAAGGGGATCTTCTAGAATATGAGGTGGAATCTATATGGTTGGGATCCTACTCACTTCTCTGATTTGGTGGTATCATCCTAAAATATTTAACCATATGTCTTTCCCCTATATAAAGAGGGATTTCTCATGGAAAAGGTTAAGCAAACAAGAAAGGAAATAAGATTATTGAAGGTTGAATCGGATAAGATTGTATGGAGAATTTTGCATTGGATCATTCTTGAGAGCCTCATTTTAGTTCATTAAGTCATTGTATATATTCTTCATTCAAGATTGGAGCAAGTGTGTTTGTTGGAGCAAAGGGTCATCGGAAGGGGACCTTGAAACATCAAGGCTTTGGTTGTAATCTCCACTTTCATTATTATATAATATAGTGATATGTTTCTTTCCCATAAAACTTATATCGTTTTATTGTATGATTCCTTGATCACATATATAAGCTTCTCTTGAGTATACTATTATTAATTTCACTTTGTTTGGCTTCTGTTCCCTTGGAGGTCCAATATAACAGAAGCACTGGAGTGAAACTAGGATGACAACTAGAAGAGGACGCGATATTTAAACAGTATGTTGCACATCTCTTGTTTGATAGTAATTTCAATGATTGGAGCTTAGGGAAAGCGTCATGTACTATTCTATTTTGTTCTAGATTTAGGTGGATCTAGGGAGATCTATTTATGTCTGAATTTACCGATTAATCCTATAACACCCACCAATAATTGATTATATCGAGATAGTTCTTGTCGTACATGACGCACTCCTTTTTCTCTAACTCCAGAATGAATGCAACGTTGAATGTATATCTAGGGTTAGGGGATATTTTATACATCACTCGCATATGTTCTGGTCAGAAAGAGTCGACAATGACCTTCTAATGGTTAATGATGCTCCTGGTCTAGATGTCAACCTGCTCCAAGGCCCAACTTATCATGTCGTTATAATCCATGATCCTCGACTATGTCGTTATTTTGTGCAGCTCTGACTACGCTATATGTCTAACTTTAGTTGTATAATTGTCGCCCTCCTCTTCAACAGAGTCCTCAGGACAATTTATGATTGCACGCTATAAAATCTCGAACATCTGTGTCCAAGTTTAAACAGTGTCTGTGGCTCGCAGTGTTGTGTCTGACTGAACGTTCACGTTTGGGTTTGAATCCTCGCTGATCGCATCAGGCATTTTCGTCATTTTCCATGGCGCCATAGCTTCTAAGGAGACAGAGTGAAATTACCTATTTCATAGAGAATTCATGAAATATTCAACAAATAAATCTTGCTAGTTGCAGAAAGTGAAAATGAATTCGAAATCAAAGAACTTTTATTCAAAACAGAGTTATCGTTTTTCGTATAACTTCACTGACAGAAAATTTATTAATGTTTGATGGGAAAGTCTACCTGTCAATCCACAATCTACATTTGAATCATTATCCTTAACTAGTCATAAATGCCATCAACACTTCGATGGTTCGTGTTCAGGAGTTTTCGATGTGACGGAGTGGGAATCTCTCGAATCTTGTTGGCAACCACACTTGTTTTGATTTTTATAAACTGTTCAAAAGGCATTTCATTCATGAGTGGTTTCCATCACCGTGTCTATAAACACTTTTACAAGTTTATTATGACTATTTGGGCTAAATCCTTATTCATTATTTGCTACTTTTTGATTTTCGATTCTTCTATGTTTAAGTCATGACTATAAGCATGAATTAAACTTAGAATTTGGATTGTCATTTTCATAATCTTTGCCTTAGAAACATCTTTCTTCAAATCATTCATATGTAATTAAAATGTAATTCCTTTTAAATGGTTGATTGGATCCATTTATTTGTGTTAATACAATTATTATTGTTCTAATGGCTTGATGGTTCAGTTTCGAATTGCTTGGGCACATTATAAACTTTGGTTAATTATTTAAGAAGCCCTAGAGTAATGCTCCAGTAGTGACAAATAATGATTTGTACTCATGAATATAAAAGGTCATAAAAAGAACTTTCAGCAGCTAAGTGCCAAATTTTATGGGTTGTAAGTCGTCGAAAGTTTCCAATTTTGGCTGCTAAAAAGGCAGGCGCAAGGTGTTATTAGCCACCAAAAATGCAAAAAAAAAATTAATAGCTAGTCGATCCTGTTTGGCTCTCAACTGTCGAAGTACACGTGTCATGATGCATTCTAATACTGTTGAAAATGATTATGAGGATATCATTCCATGATCTGGGAAATCCATTTGGGTTTGCATTTATTATTAAATGGATTTTATTTTCAATAACCCTAAGTTATCAGATCTGAAAATCTTTCTATCTATTCACAACTCTATCATCTAAACCCACAGTTGTTTTGAGTCCATCTTGTTACAATCTATTCAATCCTGTAATTGCATTCCAGAGACATGGTTTTGTGGGAGAGATTCTGAGCAAACTACTAAGAATTAGACAAAACCCTTTAAAACCCAAAACTGAAATGAGCCATTTTACCTTCGTCGTGGACAAATTCTTAAAAAACGATACAGTTCCAGAGGTATGCTTTGTTTTCTGGATAGCATTTTCTCAGAAAATCTGTTGCGTTTGGGTTTTCTTTGTTTTTCATTTCCTCTCTGTGGACTTGAAGATCTATAGAAAAACGGTTGAGTTTTATCATGGATAGAGGTTAAACCTTGCTATAAAATACTGGTGTGTTGATCCACAAAATACCAAGCTATAACAGATTTACTCTCTGCTGCAATTCAAAATCCCTAGGGAAAAAGGGCACGGCCTATTTTCATGCATTGGAGGAGGATATAGCAGAGGGCCTAAAGGAGCAGCATTGAAGATCAACAAGCTTAGAGAAAATGCATTTTACAATTCTGAAAGCTAGTTTTAAAACAGAACTTTAGGTGGCTTACGTGAGCTTTCACAACTATTCTTAACCACTTAAAGAAGAGCTTTTTGTGGCTTACAGGTTAGAAATCTGACTCTTTAGCCACCGAAACACAGGGAAGAGTAGAGAGGCATTATTTCTGCACATATCCAAGTTTTATCATTCTAAATTGCATGAGGATGGTTTTTGAATGAAAGTTATAATTAAGAGCATCAGATTTAGTGCTTTGTTCCAGTTTTTAAAGTACCAACAAGGTTGAAATGATAAATCTTCTTGTCTATTTTTGGCAAAAGATGACCTATCTTCCAAAGTGGAATTTTTGATCTTATCTATCAACCTTTGAAGACTTGTTACAGTTGTCAAAGACCATGAATACTATCAAAATAGAGAATTAAGCAGGCTGGATAATATGATCATTAAAAAAATCAACCAATTTCCATTTTAAATTCGGATTTATTAGATGTCTTTTTGGCAAATGGATAAAGTAGAAGATAGTTGTTATGCTTTTTGATTTACTTCTGTTTTGAAAATAAAATAGATTAGATTTCATTTCTTTTTAATTTTCATTTTTACTATTTTAACTAGCTACAGAAACCTGTACCTTATCTTTGTTTTAAAAAATTAGTTTAAATTCAAGACATTTTTAAATAAAAATTGGTAATTAGTTATTAATAATTATCTGACATTGCTCTAATTTTGTTTTTTCAGTGCATAATGTATCTGATGTTGAGATAATGAATGGAGCATGCTGGACTTAGTTGATTTGTTATCTTTTATGCTTATTTTGTATTTGGATAAAAACTTTCATAGATTTTGGAAGATATAGTAGATTATGAGAGTTTTCAGGCCTCCTATATTTGTAAAGTTTCAAATATTTTTGAGATATACACCTATATTAGAAGATAGGATGTTTAGTTTACAAAACTCTTTAAATACTATAGATGTTTGTAATTAAAAGATCTTGGCCTGGGGCTGAAGTATGGACAATTACACACAGACTTGAATGGAACAAAATGCATATTACAACTTTAGCTTTTGTGTATGATGTCTTAGTTTAAGTTTTGTTTATCTCGATGTGATAATAGATGGTGATAGATTTTGTCCTCATGATTTATTATGAGTTGAGATAATTCATTTTTACATGTTGTCCATATGTCATGTTTCAGATACAATATAGGGTGATCATCAATTCAATTCAAATTATGAGATTTATCTCTAATTTTCTGTTGAATGTTTAAATACAAGTTCTTACAAGAAGATTTATCTCACTGTAGTTATTTGTAAATCATAAGATCACTGTGACTGTCTCCATTATACATTCTATTATCAAAACTTAGTTTCCATCATATTGTTTCGCATTTATTAGGAGAAATCTTAAGATTCGTTGCAGGTTTACCTCTCGGATAAGGTGGTTGGATATTGTCTATTACACAGACGTTGGATGCGTTAATAGGTTAGTTATTTTCTTTTGTTTTTAGTTTATCTACGGAACTCTGATATATGGTTTGGCTTTGAACGACCATATATTCCTGTTTCGTTGTATCTTTTTCAGTTTACACTTATATTAATAAAGAAAAAACAAAAAAGTAGTTTATGTGTTGTCTTTATCTATTTATGCTAAAAGAATTATATTTACATCTTATTTTCATGAGTTCAGATTAAAACTCATAAATTGTATATCTTGCACATAAATTAGGTAAACGAAATCTATTTTGTAAATATTATTTCAAAGTACTTATATTGATACATATTGTACATATATACACTAAGTAGTTATTTGTTAGTTTGCTCTTTTTCTTTATTTTGTTTCTTTTAGGATTGTTAGATTGGCCAACGGATCCATTAAACCCGTTAGAATGAGTCGTACCAAACGGCTTGGGTTATTTAGAGAACCCCGGACCAGACTCATTCTTCTAATTGACGGACAGTCATTTTCGCCCGTCAACAAATGGCACTAGAAGGAGGGGCAAACTGACAAGCTAGCCTTATAGGAGTCTTTGTTTTGAATTTAATTAATTTCCCATGGCTCCCCAAATCACTGTGTTGGAACATGCTTTCCACTTCTCATTACCTAATATTCCCAACAAGACAGTCTCTCTCTTGTCCAAACTCACCTTTGATGGTGGGGGGAATGTATCTGCAAAATACCATATTAACAAGTTTTGGTGTAAATGCATCAATCATGATATTTCTGATTTAAACATTTTGTGCAGATTGTTTGCTTTTACTTTCAGGGGTCGGATTAAAAATTCGTTTGAGTCTTTTCCAGCGTATCACATTTTTTATTGGTTTCAGTTTATAGATGAATTTTTAGATGCTTTTGAAATCTATGATTACAATCAATTATGTGAAGAATTTTTGACTTTGCTAATCAATGACGATTCATCTTCAAAAGGATTTTCAACAAGAATCCATCATGTTCTTTGTAAATTTAATCTTGATGACATGTCATTTGTATTAAATCTCCTCTATGATGCTTGCATCCAGTCATATTCGATCGCAAATGATGAAGTAGTTACAAATACTATCACTCAATTGCAAGAAGAATTGTGTTCACAGGATGAGAGGGATCCATCCGAAAATCTTGAACAAGCAAGGGAGGTAAAATCTATTGAAAATGTTTTTACTGACAATCAAATTGGTTTTTCCTCTAAATCATTGTATTTTCAGTCCTCGACCATCGTGGAAGAAGATTCGATGTTGGGTTAAGGTGAATGTCCTCATTCTCCTAACTCTTGCTCTAATCGGTATTTAAATTCGGTTATGGAAGTAGACTTAGGTGATGAAAATGATCTTAAGCATTCTAACATTCCAATGAAACTAATTAGAGATGTAGATCTGCAATTGGAAGAAGAAACCTTAAACCCTCATCTACAAATCATACCTTATCAACATGAAAGATCAAATATTTTTCATGAAAGTTTTGAATTATCTATCGTACAGGAGACAAATTTAGATGATCATATTATGTTGAAGAATTTATCACCAAAACATAGTGAAAGTTTTAAGGAAAATGAAGAGGAATGTCTTGAGAATACCATTGTTAAATGTCATAGCTCAAGATATTATTTTCATGTGCTTATTTATGATTCCTTTTACTCTTTATATCCCGATCTCTTCTTAGATTCTGGTGAATTTGATACTTTACCCACGGTATCTTACTCTTTGCCACCACAATCCAATCTTTTCGATATGCCAAAATTTGGTGAAATTAATTCCAAACATAACACTTATCAAGTTGGATTTGATGTTCTTTCACTTTCATCACTCGAATGGAAAAATGACATGTTGCAAGATGATTTTACACGATATATTTTTGAAAAAGACAATGCACTCATCCTTATGGAGATCGAATATTCTACATTGCACATTCGTTCTTTGATTAGTTTGAATTTTAATGTTTATGCTTCACATTTTGAAACGATCAATCTCATCAAAGGAAGCGTTCAAACCAATAATCTAACTGATGTCATGAATCCTCTTATGATGTGTTCCCCATTGATATATCCATTTCATCAAAGTCATAGTTCGCATCCTAATTTTTATGACATAATCTTAGAATGGCTTGAAGATTCGTATATGAAAAATCTTCATAACAAAGATAAAGTTGTGCTTGCTTTGTTTTTACCTAAATATCTAGGAAGTAAGCATCACATGATTTTTTTAGATCCTCCGTATGAAGAAATTGATGAACACTTGGAGAATTGTCAGGAGGATGGGGCATTTTGGCTTTGATAGATGGTTATGTCAGGTCCCCATAATATTGACAAGTTTTCCAAACTTATTTATGTTCTTCCATGCCATTATGACCCATATCATGACCAAATTGTAGAATGGTTGGAGGATTCATACATCAAGAAGTTTCAAAAGAATGGTAAGGTCGTGCTTGTTTTTTTTTTTTAAGAATATATAGGAGGTAAGCATGACATATTTCCTTTTCATCTACAAATACTACATTCTTTTATTCTGATTTTCAATTTTCTATGTCATCCAGGATTGAAGATGCTCTTGTGGCTGCATTGGAAATACGATTTTACTTAGCGTTTTGATCTATTTAGTAGTTAGAGTAGGTTTAGGAGTAGGTTTTCCTTTAGTTTTATTTATCACTATTTCTTTTTGTAATAATGCAGTTATGAACACAAGTGGGCACACCAAGAGAACCATAACATGAATGTTGTCAAGGAAGTCCACTTTAAATATTTTTCTCTCTGCTTTTCATTGAATATTTCTTTTCGAAAACGTAGTATCATCATGAAAATTTTAAATGGAAAGTAAAGAGATAAGTAAATTTAAACTATCAATTCAACCCTGACCCAAGGTGCCATGAGTAGGAATGCACTCATCTTAATAAGGATTTTTCTATTTTTAGTCTCTTTTATTTTTAATAATAATGCTTGGTCAAAGTAATATCTTATGCATCATTATCTTAAGAAAAGAACTTGCTCCCACATGATATTTTATATGATTTAGTTCTTCCTTTATTTTACAGTGAGATGATAGTGGATACAAAAACTCAAGTTTATCTTTGGCCAAAATCATTTCCTGAAAAGTTTTCTTTTGTTGTTTTGATTTTGTGTACTTCTGATTTTGAATCTCATTAATAAAATTTGATTTGGTTTGTTGTGTGTTTTTGTTTTCTTTGATTATTTTAAATGAGTTTTCTTCTTATCTTTCTTTTTGAATAAATATATTTCTAATCAAAGAACTATTGTCGAAGGAAGCATTTATTTTAAGACTTGTGTTTTTCAAGCAAACTGAAATAGTTCAAAGAGGTCCTGATATTAAGATGTAGCTCAGAAAATTGATTTTTCAATCAATTGTCACTCTCATTTTATCCTCAAATTATCTTTGCTAGAGTATTACACCAGAGATATGATTTCTTTGATAATTACGATGATGTTTAAACTTTTTACATCATCCATATTCTTAAGGAATCACTTTTAAGTGCTTCCCGATTCTCTAGATGATTTCTTAAAGGAAATCTAAAATCTCTAAACCATGATAAAACTTCCAATTTTGAAAGCAAATAAATTACATGGTCAACTATTCACCTGTATTGCAATTAACCTCCAGTATCACCTCGCTCTCTTTGTCATCAAGAAATCTATAATTGCATTATTATTTAAAAGTGACATAAGAGGGTTGGAAGCACTTAAGTGTGGGAAGTGTGTGTTTACTAAACAGGCTCATTGGCAGCAGGTAAATGCACACATGATACCAAGACAACTTCATCAGGGTACTGAATAGGCATGTTGGCAACGAAGCAATGTCGGGTCGAGAGGTAGCAGGTATATGTTTTTAAATTAACTTTTATGGAAGTATACATAATGTGGATACAACTATTGGATGGGATTAAAGCATTTGAGTGGGTTAAATGACATCCCTGTCGAGGCTATGGATGCCTGCTGGTAGCAGTGGCTCTGTCAATGGTATTGAAGTTCTTTTATAAACATTGTGACTCTTTGATAAAGGAATTATTTCAGGTCATAATCTTCTGCAAAGAAAATTCTATTGTTTAGTTATAACATTGAGCTTATCCTAATACTATATGGTCTTAGAGTGAATTTATTTCAGGGAGCTTAAATCATTTTATCAGTATTATTCTTTTCTTCCTGAGATGAAATCTTACCAGATCAGAAATAACTGCTTCACCCAGTAAGTCACCATTTGTTGGGCCCCAACAACTCCCCCTAAATTTTTACAAAATTTAAAGGCCCCCCATTAGAATCTTGATAATTATAATGAGCTACAGAATCAACCTTTTCAAATAGTTCCATACCTTGGCTTGCTTTGAGACAAACTTAAGACATTCACTATAGTATGAGACATTCATTACAAAATTATATGTCAAAAGTTAGAAACGAGCATAAAATTCTCAATTTAAACAAAAACGTCAATTTTTATCAAATGTTTACTTTCATTTAAATTATGATTATGTGTTCATTCTTTTGCTCATTAGCAAGTTTGACTATTTTGAATAATGCATTCAATACTTCATCAAATAATATCTTGGTTGGTTTCTCATTTTCATGAAATCATTTGGTGATATTAATTAATTAAATTCTTTTTTCATTTTGCATCTGATTTCAAAATAATAATAATCAAAGAATTATCTATCATTTGTTTGATTTTGTAAAAAACCAAAATTCATATTTTTTCTCCATTAACTTGAAGCTTCTAGATCATATTTGAAAGAAAATTATAAACAATGTTTGTTTATAAGTTATAGTTAGTTTAAATTCATTTTTTATTTTTCTAGATTTTGTTTTATTCACAATTTTTAGGTTATTAA
>ML810262.1:147738-182927 GCA_009831015.1 Picea engelmannii
ATTGATTTAAATAGCTTTAGTCTTTTTTATCAATACATGGTTAATTATTATCATTTATGTATTAATTTTTCCAATCTTTAAAGTCTATTATCCAAAAAAATTCTTCCAGGACTACAAAATGGACAAGTGATTCCAAAAACTTAATAGAATGGGATATATGCATTTTGTCTTTAGACTTTATAATGTTGTTATTTATGTTTTTTTAATCCTTTTACATGTGCAGGTCTGATAGCTTTAGATTAAATGATCTGTGATGTGTAGGAGGTTTATATTATAAATACCATCTATCATTTGCTTCATCAAAATACAAATGTTGTGATTATATCTTTGATTTAAATAATGGGATTTATCTTTGAGTTTTAAATTGAATGATAAAATGCATAGATTGCTTCCAGATTTATCTTGTTGTAATCATGTATAATTATGAGATCACCGGTTTATGTTTGTGTTTCCTTTTCTGTCATTAAAACCTAAGTTGTCAATACATGTTCTGAATTTATTTAGAACAGTCATAAGGTTCATTGCAGATTTCTCTCTTGGACATGGCAGTTGGATGCTCACCACTCATGCAGATGCTTTGATACACCTCACTAATTCACTGATAGGATAGCTTCTTTGTATTTTTCTGTCATTTACATATCATTGAAACTAGAATGTATGGTTCAACTTTGACTATCCACATGTTCACGTTTCATTAACTTTTTATTGCAAGATTCTTTAAATTTATAAAAGAAAAACAATAAATATTTTTATGTGCTTTCTTTATCTGCTTCCTAGAAGCAATCGTTTTTCACATTGATTTTTGTAAGTTTCGATTAAAACTTGCATCTTGTAAATCATGTAAATAAACGAGACTTGTATATCTTCTGCTTAAATACAACTACTATAGTTACATTTGAACATATGTACATATTTAGACAACCCTGGACCGAACTCCCTCTTCTAGTTGACGGACGGACAATTTCGCTCGTCAACAAATCCCGAATCCGCAAAATCTTTGAATAATCACTTGTAAAAAATTAATTAATCATGTTTAAGATGGTGCATTAACTTCAAGTATTTCGGGAGTTCAGAATTTGAGGACTTTCAATGTATCTTGAGAGGGATTTCCCAAAACCTGAAAAATGAAGTAATTAATTATCCTTTGATCATGATTAAATTAGTTATCTAATCATTTAATCCTTTTTCTTTTTGACACTTCGGTGATTCATGAATTCGTTTTTTGTTAAAATCTTGAAGGACCATCTCATGTGGCGACATGTCATGGACTAGGTCATTCTGACATGTCAAGGAAAGGGAGGTACCATGTGTCAACTCAGGAAAGACTTGAAAGTTATATGTGTCCTACAACTTGTGCCTTTAAAAATATTCAGGAAAATCAATGAACAGAGACTTTCGGGTTTCAGAGCTTCATGGCTTTTATCGTTAAGAATTATTACAACATCTTAAGCACTGAGCTCCTAAATGACCGTTAGAGATTTACCTGTTTTAAAATTCAATTGGCTCCAAAACTCCAGAGGTATTGGGATCATTCGATCAAAATGAAAACTTGTCAATGGTGGATAGCGTGCATGCCTTATTATTTACCAACTAGCAAAGAGACTTGATTTAAAATTAAAAGGCCACTTTCCAAGTTTCTGCTCTCTTCAAGTAATATTTTATTTTCATGAGGTATGAAATATAAAGATCGAAAGTTCAAAATTATGTGTGTTCCAACAAGTACAACTAGGTTATTAACGATAAATTTAGCGGAAGCATTAAATGGAAACCAAACACATTTTCACACGTGATCTCGGGTAAATACCCATGGAAAAACACTGAAGGGAAAACAATATCTGAGTTTGATTTTATTAATAAAAATATTGGTCACTTTTCCCAGGATAATGGCCCATCGGAGGAATACAATGCAGCAATATCCTATTCCACTTGGTTGTTATCTCCCTTTTTTCCCCTTTTCACCTTTCCTTAGCCCTGCCCACTCACACTTGGATGAACTTCTCTTCACCCACTCACACTTGGATGAATTTCTCTTCACCCACTAAATGAGATCTCCTCATTGTCCACTCAGTGTGTAACACAAGCACATGAGCAAAGAATCCCTCTTTGCTCATATGTGTGCTCTGTGTGTGTCATCCTATAAAACTAGGTTTCCTTTTATTACATTGTGTTAACCCTAAATCCAAAACCATATATCTCCTCCAAATTGATCAAGGGATGATATTAGATATCCCCTTCACTTTAGATCTTACGACTAGGACTTAATCAACTCATTTAAGTTAATAATTCCAAAAACTTAGGCATTTAACTTAATTAATATCACATTAATCTAAAAGTTCATTCAATTAATTATTAACTCAAAGTGAATTTCCTAAGGTTCTGAGAGGTTACAATGACGGCTTCCACATGCTATACACCAAGCCTGTGTGGAAGTATTTGTCTGATGTTAAATACATAAACACTCCCTCTTAGAGAGGAAGGTACTTCCACCGCCTAGAGGTGGTTCTTCCTTCTCTATCATGTCCATGACCATGGATGCTCTCCAATACACTTGTTTGGATGTTCCCTTTTAAACGAAATATATCCTTTCCATCTCTCTTGGACCCTACTTCAAAGACCTATTTTTGGTTGAATGGATCCCTGCCTGGGACCCACTGCCTAGACCTCTGCTCGAAGTTTCCCATGGTTGTCTACATCCATTTTTTGTTGCTTGAGACTTCATGGGATTCTCACTACCTGGGAGTCTTGTGCTCTTAGCTGATTTTTGCTCGATCCCTTTTGGGCGTTGCCCGGTGATGTTTTCTTGTTTCTTTCCAGTTCTTCCTAGTACCTGAGACTTCTCAGGGATATCCAGATCGACGAACCATTAGTTATGTTGGATTCTTGGAACTAGATTACAGCTAGGGAGACCCCTCTCCTATGATTCAGTTTCTTGGAAAAGTATTTGTTAGAGGATCTATGGAACTAGAGTTTTACTCAGTGAGGAACAATGCAAATCCGACACAGGGGGTCAATTTTCAAAACCATTTTATCGAGTGATTGTGGGAATCGTGGTCCTGTGGATGTCATGGTCTCATGAGAATCTTGGTCCCATGGTCTCATGGGCATAAAGGAAAGGAAATGGCATGTCAATTCAAGGCAAGGCATGTCAAGTCTAGGCATGTCATGTCAAGGACATGCATGTCAATGCAAGGCATGGCATGTCAAGGTAAGGCAAGGTCTGTCAAGGAAAGGAATGTAGAGGAAAGGCAAGGAATTTCATGGAAAGACATGGAAAGGGAAGGAAAGGAAATTAATTTCAAGGTAAGGCATGACATGTCAAGGAAAGGCATGGAAATGAAAGGCAAGGGAATGAATGGCAAGGAAAGTAATTCCAAGGAAAGTCATGGAAAGGAATGGCAATGCATCGAAAAGCATGGAATGTCAACGCAAGGAAAGACATGGCTTTTCAAGGCAATGCATGGCTTGTCAAGGAAAGGAATGGATTGTCAAGGTAAGGCATGTCTTGTCAAGGAAAGGAATGGCAAGGCTAGGCATGGCATTTCAAGGCAAGGCATGGCATGTCAAGGAAATGCAAGAAATGTCAAGGCAAGGAAATGCATGCCAAGGAAAGGCAAGGAATGTCAGGAAAAGGCATGAAAATGAAAGGAAAGGCAAGGAATGTTAAGGCAAGGCATGGCTGTCAAGGAAAGGCATGGCAAGGAAAGGCAAGGGAATGCATGGAAAGGAAAGGCATTGCAAGGAAAGTCATGGTAAGGAATGACAATGTATGGAAAATCATAGCATGCCAAGGCAAGGAAAGACATGTCAAGGCAAGGCGTGCCAAGGTTAGCCATGTCATGTCAAGTAAAGGAATGACATGTAAAACAAAGGAAAGGCATGGCATGCCAATGAAAGGAAATGCCATGTCAAGTGAAGGCAAGGCATGTCAAGGAAAGTCATGTCAAGGCAAGGAAAGACATGTCAAGGCAAGGCATCGCATGTCAAGGCAAGGCATGGAAAGGAAAGGAATTCAATGTCAAGGCAAGGCAAGGCATGGCATGTCAAAACAAGGCAAGACAAGTAAATGCAAGGCATGGATTTTCAAGGCTAGGGATGGCATGTCAAGGAAAGGAATTTCATGTCAAGGCAAGGCAAGGCATGACATGTCAAGGCAAGGAAAGACATGGCATGTCAAGGCAGGGAAATGGCATGTCAATTCAAGGCAAGGCATGTCAAGGAAAGGAAAGGCAAGGCATGGCATGTCAAGGCAAGGGATAGAATGGAAAGGAAAGGCATGGCATGTCAAGCAAACGCAAGGCATGGCATGTCAAGGAAATGCAAGACATGTCAAGGCAAGGCATGGATTGTCAAGGCAAGTCATGGAGAGGCTAGGCATGGAATGTTAAGGAAAGGCATAGCATATCAAGGCAAGGAAAGGCTTGGCATGTCAAGGCAAGGCAATGGCATGTCAAGTCAAGGTAAGGCATGTCAAGGAAAGGCATGTCAATCCAAGGAAAGACATGTCAAGGCAAGGCATGGAATTTCAAGGAAAAGCATGGATTTTCAAGGCTAGGCACGGCATGTCAAGACAAGACATGTCATGTAAATGCAAGGAAATACATGTCAAGGCAAGGAATTTCAAGGCTAGGCATGGAATTTCAAGGAAAGGCATGGCATGTAAAGGAAAGGCAAGGCATGGCCTGTCAAGGTAAGGCAAGGTATGGAATGTCAAGGAAAGGTAATAACATGTCAATTCAAGGCAAGGCATCTCAAGGCAAGGAAAGGAATGCCAAGGCAAGGCATGGCATGGAAAGGAAAGGCCTAGAATGTCAAGGAAAGGTAAGGAATGGCATGTCAAGGCAAGGAAAGACATGTAAAGGAAAGGCATGGCTTGTCCAGGCAAGGCATGGAAAATCTAGGCATGGAATTTTTTTATGATCTTTACTAATGTTTATTAGAATCGTTGAATGCTTTGCATCATTGGAAGGACATCTTAGCTATAACTTATTTGAAATTTTATTATCGTATGTGCACTTTGATATGATGTAATATGATTATCACCTCATTTAATATGTTTTAATATTATATATATAACAGAGAAATTAATAATTTCATGAAATAAATACTAAATTTTCATTCTAAATGTTTGTTTTTGCATAACAAGGATCTTCCAGAAGATTCAGATCATCCTCATCAAATAGATCCAGGTCATGAAGTTGGGTTCGATGTTGATATGGAAGATGATGATCATGATGACACAAATATAGATGACAATGATGTCGATGTTGATGTCGATGGCGATGATCATGATCTTAGCTATAAATTATTTGAAATTTTATTATCGTATGTGCACTTTGATATGATGTAATATGATTATCACTTCATTTAATATGTTTTAATATTATATATATAACAGAGAAATTAATAATTTCATGAAATAAATAATAAATTTTCATTCTAAATGTTTGTTTTTGCATAACAAGGATCTTCCAGAAGATTCAGATCATCCTCATCAAATAGATATAGGTCATGAAGTTGGGTTCGATGTTGATATGGAAGATGATGCTCATGATGACAAAAATATAGATGACAATGATGTCGATGTTGATGTCGATGGCGATGATCATGATCATGATGGTGATGATGATGTTGAGGTAGTTGCAGGTAGCATCCAGTGACATTTAGGATCATATAGACAACATCATGGATCATATTATATATATTATTTTAATGCCTCTTTTAATGGTTACTATCATATGTATCATTTTCACGGCCTCTGGTGCCATATTATTGAGTTGTATCATTTTGACATGTTCATGTTGACTTATATCACTTGGACATGAAGTATCATATTGACTTGTATAATTTTGTCTTACATAATTTATCATTTTTATTTATATCATTTGTACATGATGTATCATTTTTACTTATGTTGATTGTTGGACATGTATCATTTTCAAATGTTATTGATCTACTGGCATATTTGACTTTCACTTGTTTTAGTTATATATGATGATGATCTTATCAATATTGACTCATCAATTTTAATATATTGAAATTGGTTGATGATTTTTGCATGCATATTTATTATATATGATAGTTTTGATTTACTGCTCATGATGGATATTGTCAAATTCACTTAAATTAAAGATATTTGACTCACTTGTTTTAATTATAGATGATGCTCATGTTATAATAATTATCTTGTTATTTTATATATATTGGATGTTGTAGATTCTATTTTGATGGAGATTTAATAAGTATAATGATTTTGTTAATTTGTATGAATGTTCATTTCCCTAAAAACAATTTATAAATGTTATCCTATAAAATATTTCAAATGCATTTATGTGACTTACTGTATAATCATATAAGTTATTTAAGAGACATGATATATTTAACTAATCAAATTGAAATAAAACATATTAAATTAATAATTGTAAGCAAAACAAGAAGCATTTTTGAAAGCAAGAAAGGAAGCAACAATGGAAGAAAAATTGGAAGCCACGGTAGAAGAAAAACTAGAAGAAAAATTGAAAGCCAAACCCAAACAAAAACTGGAAGCAAAACTAGAAGCAACAAAACTAGATGTAAAACTAGAAGCCGAACCAGAAGCCAAACTGGAAGAAAAATTGGAAGCCATATCAAAAGAAAAATGGACATAAAACTAGAATCCAAACCAGAGGCCAAAATGGAAGAAAAATTGGAAGGCATATCAGAAGAAAAAATGGAAGAAACACCTGGTGCTATTCCTAGTTCTAAACTAGAAGAAAAATTTGAATCCATATCAGAAGAAAAACTGGATGTAAAACTGGAAGCCAAACTAGACGCAAAAATGAAAGAAAATTTGAAAGTCATATTAGAAGAAAAAATAGAAGCAACACTTAGCACTAAACCTAGCACTATTCTTGGCACTAATTATGGCGCTATTCTTGGTGTTATTCCCAGCGCTAAACTTGGCACTATTCCTAGCGCTATTCTCGACACTAAACCTGGCGTTATTCCTAGCATTATTTTCTCGATGCTAAATCATGCGCTAATTTTGGTTCTAAATATGGTGCAATTATAAACATTACATATTGTACCCAATTTTCCATTGGAAAAGGTTTCCAATTCATGAAATAAAATACACTAAATTATAGCAGTATTTTAGGTGCTAATTGCTTGTTATGTTGTAGTTCCCTATTCCTGACTACTGGTACTATGTTGGGAGGATATTTCATGACCTAAAAGATCTACCTCATTGTTCATGCAATAGAATATCAACTGATCGAGGACCAACTCTAGAAATTGGGATTGGATAATATCTTGTGGCACTGTGTGCTTGATCATGAAAGACCTAATATTCTATGGGAATTTCATAGTGGAGTTGTAGGAGGACACATTGGCAGAAAGGAAACTACTAGAACTATCTTACAAGAATATTCTTGAGTCTTCGATGTATGTCAGAGAGTGGGAAAAACACCATGCCACATTGAGTTTCCTCTGCACCATGTTCACGCACTACAATCTTTTGAAAAATGGGTTGTTGATTTCATCGGTCTGATAAATGCTCCAGCTAAGCATTCAAAGAAAAATACATAATTACCACAACTGACTATGTAACTCGTTGGGTTGAAGCAGAGGTTGTTCAGGATTGTTCTATGACCATTGCAACTCAGTTTATTTTTTAGAATGTTTTTACCAAGTTTAGTTGTCCTCGGAGTTTAACCAGTGACCAAGAAACCCACTTTCTCAATGAAAATATAGTGAGCCTTACCAAAAAAAAAAAAATTCATCATCATAAGAGAAGTCCCTACCATCCATAGGATAACAAAATAGTGGAAGCATTTAATAAAATCTTGGAGATGGGGCTGACTAAATTCTATTGTGAAAATCAGGATGATTGGGATGAGCAGGTTCCAGTTGTGTTATGGACATATAGGACTACCAAAACATTATTGAACATGTATACCTCATCTCAACTGGTATATGGTTGAGAAGGAATTTTTCCAGCTCAGTTTCTCACCCCAAGTATATTCATTGCACACGACACAAAGATGAACGAGGATGAATCCATTAATGCATGGGTGGAGGAATTGATGGAAGTTGAGGAAGATAGGTTCTTAGCATGCTTTCATCAGACTGTGGAGAAAGCCTGAAAAAGGGCCTGGCATGATTGACATATAAAGAATAATTCATTTGTACAAGGTGACTTCATGCTCTTATATGACAACAAGTAACAAAAACATATGGGAAAGCTCCAAATGCATTGGATTGGTCCTTTTATAGTTGTGTAAATCCATGAATATGAAGCTGTTAAATTAGGGAAAATCGGTGGAATTATTTGACTTGGTTGGGTGAATGGTGCACATTTGAATCCCTATGTGGCTTCTGCATAATTATAGTTTTGTTACACTCCTGGTTCTAGCAGTGTGTTAGTAAGAAGGATTTCCATTTATATATCTTTTTTATTTTCTATCAATAAATGGTGATGTGTTTTGTGTTTACGTGTCTTAAGGATTCGTTTTCATGTCCAATTTATCCATCTCAGATATTCACTTTGTGTTTGGGGAGGTCACAATCACATCATCTCATACTTAATTCTTCTAAAATTTGAATCTTATTCCTTTGTGTCATCACGTGGGTCATTAAAATCTATTTGTACCTTTTTACCCTTCATTACGTCTCTTATTATCATAGTCACTTAAATATTAACAATTGACCATACTTTTTACGGTTAAACACTCTCCTGCTCAATAGTCTGCCAACATCGCCACCACTTTCGATACCCTAGCTCCATCCCCACCCTCTTCTGCTCATATCCTAGAGGTCCAAATACCCTTGGACATAACCACATAACCAACCTTCCCTTTATAGCCATAGGAAGGACCTGAAACCCATGATTATATGGATGAGGACCCTCCGAAAGACCAGGAAAAACTAGAGAATGAGTTGATGGATTCCCAAAATGATACACAGTCATCACACAACACAACCTCCATCAAAGAGAAAGTGGAACCAATGTTGAAGGACCCACAATAGTGTAGGGCCATCCTAGAGCTCTTATTGGAACATACAACGATGCTTACTACACCTCTACTAGAAGTACAAGATCAATTTGTGCACAGCTTCAAGGCACACTCTCTCGCCCCCAAGGGTGTTGGTACCCCAAGCTTCTCATAGTTATATATTGCAAGTGGCTAGCCACTTGCTTCACAACCACCATTCGATATTTCTTCTATTAGTGGAGAACTATCCACCCTACCTACACCCCAAATTTTGCAGCTAATCAGGGCTTCCACTAATCAACTAGAGAAAAGAATCACAACAGTTGAGAATAGTAATAAAGGTTCATACAACTATTGCAGCAATGGAACTTGAGCAGATCTTACGAGTATAAGCTAAGTTTACTGTCGAGGTTGTTTCCAAAAAAATTATATAGGTATGGACTACTCTTCGATAGAAGGAATCCGATCTTCTAGAGGACGTTGGCACAGTTGCATCAATGGATAGGTTTTACCTTGTAACAGACGCATGGAGACAATTGGCTGAAAAAAATGAAGATCTTGAGCATTAGTTGGATTCCATCCAGCTTAAATAATAGGAGCAACCTAAAGATCTCCTCCAAAATCTCGAACATGCAGTTTTAGAGGGCGTCAATTTCAAGTCCTCACTTCATACCTAGACTAAGGAGTGTCGTCGACTCTTTAACATGGTCACAGACTAGGTTGGATTGTTGTACCAACGCATTAAGCCTATTTAAGACCTACACATGAGGACTAAAGAGATGCATGCAGAATCCTGGGCCATTGTTTACCCTATAGTTAAATAAACTAAATTTGTTGAGATCCAAGATGAGGATGACCACCTAGATGCAATGGATGAAGTTAACAAAGTTGTGAAGACAACACTCTAGTAGTTTATGCCTACATCTCAAGTGGAGTACATTCCACTTCAACAGATGGACTCTATTCCTGAAACAGAATGGAATTCTCTGTTGGCTACCAAGCCCGAGGTACCTGACATCAAAGCCACATAGAAAATTGTTGTCGGATCCTTTATTTTGGAGAGGAAATGTCAAGACAGGGTTTCACACTATGACATTTTCTTCAAGCAATCCATTGCCATTGTTCTGGAGTTGCGCCCTTCATTTGAAGGAGACCATAGCAAGCCAACAAAAGGTTGACTCAAGATGAGTCAAGGGTTGAGGTTGAGGCCTTTTGGGTCCTTCATTTTGAAGACCTCCAAGTTTTGTAGAAGTAAAAATGTTTTAAGTAACAATATAGCATGATAGCAGTGAATCCAAGTGGTGAAAAGCTACGTGCCAACATGCTAGAAGGAAAAATAGTCACAAGTCAACTGGAAAAAGAAGAGGAAAGAGTCAGAACCTTCAAGTACATGCCAGAAGGAAATGGAATGAAGAAAGAACAATGGAAAATTAAAGAACTAAAGAAAGTTATGAGGAAAATCTATAAAGCATATAGTTATTTAACAGGTTGGGGGTTCTCAGGTTGTTGTTCTTCGGTTGTTTTTTGTTGTTGGTGTTCTAAGTTTGGGTTTTGTTATTATTGATCATTACTGAGAAGAACTGCAACTACACAAATTTTGAGACTTGATATCAGATACCTCATTATCGATTGACTTGTATAAGTCTTGATATCAAGGGATTTCTTCCATGTATGATCAGTTGTGATAAGATAATATATGTTGGATTATTCGGGCACCCAAAAACTTGTCATTATGTGGATGAATGTATGTTTTTCTTTCCTGTGAAATACTTTTGTTTTTCGTAATTTCTATTTTTTTTAATGTTTAAACAGTCTTCTTGATGTATGTGTTTACTTTAATGTTGTGCAACACAAACTATTCAATGCTTTTACACATCTAATCCTTTTAATGTTGTGATAGATTTACCTTAAAGTATGGAATTTTACTGTGATGAGTTACACTTGATGGTATGTCCTCTTTAACTCATTTTATCACGCAAGTCTCAGTCGCACTTCGGGTCAAACCTCCTTCCCTTATGGAAGGTTGAATATGCCAGTGTGACTAGACTACAGTGGTACCTCTGTTGGTAACCTCTGAGAAAAGCGATCTCCAATTTTTCACCAACATATATGGTGGGTTTACAAGGTCATCTATGAAATCATATGATGTTCTTCAAGACAAGGATAGTGGATGACACGTGTGTACAAGCACAATACCTAGAAAACATAGGCCAAAAGAAGGGGCATCCCAATGGTTTTAAGAAGAAAGAGCACGATGAATCTTTGAAGGAGGGTAAGACAAAGTGGAAAGGGGGAAAACATAAGAAGAAATAATCCACTACACATCAGTGAAAATATCCCAAAAATCATTGCAATCATTAGAACATTGATGGTTACACCGAGGAAACATGTTGGAAACTGCATCCAGAGCTGAACCTGAAGAACCACAAGAAGGATGGAAAGAAAAAGAACCTTTTAGCCACATATTAAAGCTATAAGTTTGAAAATAGCTCAGATGTGGATGAAAATGTTGTATGCATATTTGTGGAGAAGGAGGTGAATTTGAGTAGCCTTCATCACTAGGAAGAGAAAGAGATGACCAATCTCTTCCACATCAATATTCAGGTCAAGAATACCAAGATATATTCTCTGCTCAACTCTATTTCATAAGATATTCTCATTGCAATGGATTTGGTTAGAAGTATTGGATTGGAAGCTCATAATCATCCTATACCCTATCCATTGGGTTTGGTAAACAAGGATGGGAAGATAAAGGTAACGAAATAGTGTAAGATAAAATTTGATAGAAGTGTTGATTTTATTGATGAAGTGGAATTGGATGTAGTACCACTTGATGTATGTGGAGTAGTGTTTGGAATCCATTACATGTATTTGAGGGATGAAATATTCATGCAGAGAGTCAACCAATACTGATTGATGAAGGATGGGAAGTCCTACATCATCAATGTGCATAAAGGAAAGTCAAATATCTCACCGATAAGTTCCAATGAAGCCAATAAGTATATTTCTTCTAGTAAGAAATATGTTTTTCTTTTCTTAAAAGAAAATTAGTTCTATGATGATTCAATGAGAGTGGAGGAATCCCTAGAGGGGTGTAATAAAGGGCAGAAACATCAGTTGGAGGAGTCACTACACGAATACAAAAGAGTGTTAAAATATCCTAAATGGATACCAACCAAGAGGGATGTGGAGCATCGGGGTTAGTGAGGATGGTCTTTCATAGGATCAATTAGTTCGAGTCCCAACTCCTTATACCCTATCTATTTGGGGACATGCACAAAGAAACAAATAAAGAGCAGATTGTTCTGATACCACTAATATGAATTATTTTGAGAATGACATGAAGACAAAAATATAACAAAGATATAACAAGGAAATACATAGAGATATTGAAAGTGACACAACAATATAATAAAACTCAAATTTTATTAATGAATTTCTAGAATACAAAAGATTGTAAAATGAAAAACACACATGCTAGCTAGAATGGTGGTAGATTATCTCTGAAGGGAGAGATGTGTTGGCTACACTTATTCACATGAAGTTGTCTTTACAATGAGGCTCAAAAAGAATTTTTAACATAAATAATCAATGAAAAAACCATAAACATATAAAACCTTAACCCAAAAAGATGAAACGCCAAAAGGTTTGTGGGCCCCGATGGGGGTAGTTGATACATCAACTTCCCGAGTGCGTGAATTTTTCATAAAATCTTAGTTTGGGGTGCTTGATATACTGTTGGAAAGGTATAGACAAGAATTAAAAATTTTGGTTAGGGCTACATTATAGTTCTGGTGACCCATGGTCCCTCGAATGTCCAAAACCTGTCGTTTAGGGCCTCGAAACAACCTTGAAAGTTCAAGATTTGGAAAACTTTAGAGAAACTACAAAGGTGGAAAACTGTGTTTTGATCCAATGGAATAGGTGGGTGGCCATCGATATCAAGCTGGATCAACTGAAAATAAATATCATTCAAGCACCAGTCCTTTCACTACCAAAATTTCATAATCCCTTCCAAGTGGGTATGCCATGGGAGTAGTATTGATGCAAGGAGGAAGGTCCCTCTACTATCATTCTGAAGTATTTCATGGGTAGGTTCTCAACTATCCTATCTGTGACAAGGAGCTCTATGCATTGGTACAAGCTATCAAAAAGTGGAAGCACTATTTTATGGGAAAGGAGACCATCATCCACACAGATCACCTGTCACTGTATTATTTAAAGGACCAGAGTAAGATACAAAAAAATAGGAATTACAAATGGATGGGGTTCTTACAACGATTTCATTTGGTCATAAAGTATAATAAGGGTAGCACAAAAAATTTGGAAAACATTCTTTCATGACCACCCACATCAAGGATTTCATCTTTGGGAACTCAGATGCACATGGATCCTTTTACACATGATGCATAAAAACATGAATACACAGAATATGAGGACTTCACATACATGTTTCAACAACTATAGGGACAAATCCATATAGAAGAAGGTGATGAAAAGAATAACTATCATTTCCATAATGGTTTACTCGACTATATTGACAAGCTCTGTGTTCCTAAATATGAATGGTTGCATATTATGAGAGAGGCTCACTCCTCCAAGGTTGCAAGACATTTTTGTGTTGGGAAGATATTTTCCAACTTACAAAGGTATGTGTACTAGCTCAAAATGAAAGATGTAATATCCCTAAGGCTGAACCCAATTACAAATGTAAACATAAATGTACATAAGATGGTGAGCTGATTTGATATCATTTTGGTATGCACATTCCATGGTGTCGCACATGCAGGTACTACGTAGTAAAATGAGGAAGTGTGCACATTTTTGGATACCGCACGCAACATCTTAAGTGTGTGCGATGTAGAGGTCAGGGAGCCTTATGTATATGATATGTTTTATAGGCTGGTGAGATAGTATTATAAGCTATGATGCTTATGTTTTGATTAGGCCAGAGAGCCTAGATGTTAAAGGCCAATGCACCTATTTTTGTACATATCTCATATTTAATATAAAATACATCACTGCGCGTAGACTGACCACGATAAAAGAGGTGGAGGACTAAAATCCACTAGTTAGGGAAAGGGAAGGGGCTAAGTTAGGGAATATTATATTAATATTTATTAAACCATAATGTATGGATAATTATGTTATCCTAAGTTCTAAGTTGGGGCCAAGTGGGCCAAATTAGCTTCCAACGTGACAAGTGTCAAGTTGGGGCCATGAATACATATTGTTGGGACTTATCTCATTTTTGTAACTTCCCTATCATTTGAACCATCATATTTCCCTTATTCATCCATCACTGAGATATATATTCAATCATCCATGAATATTGGCAGCCACTGAACGATCCATTGTATCTTCATGAATTTACCTGAACCCATATCCAGAGCTTTCTATAGGGTAACTATTAGCTTGGGAGCAGGAAATTTCTCCATCATTTTGACCATCATCTTTCCCTGATTCATCTGTCACTAAGATATACAGTAAAACATCCATGAATATTGGTATCCATTGAATGATCCATTGTATCTTCATGACTTTACCTGAACCCATATCCAGAGCGTTCTGTGGGGTAATTGTTATCTTAGGAGCGGGATTGAAGAAGCGGGTTGTCAAGCTCATGGGATATTGAAGAGGCGGGTTGTCAGGCCCATGACCAACTCTCTGGGTGAGAGAATTGTTGTGGATTGATTTCCTGAAGGTGTTGAACTACAACTATAGGGCTCTGAGACTTCCTATCTGGCCTGTTGTTGAAGCCATGGAAGGGAAGTGGGGAAGTCGAGGGACTATTGAGAAGAGAAGAGGAACACTTCCTTGGGTGGGACAAGCATGTGGGGAATGAGGAACTGTAGGCTATTAGTTGAGTGAGAACCTGAGATGGAGTCTTTCCTGTTGTTCATGAGCCTTTAGCCTGGTTAGGAACCCCTTTAACCGAGTGGAGTTTAGTCCCATCTCATGGGTGACTCACTGTTGAGAGTGATGAACAGTGTGGACTAAGGCTGGGAGGTTCCTGGAAGGTCTGCATGCAGTTGGTGATATTCTCACAAAGCTAAGTGTCAATTGTGTGATTAATTTACATGGTGCATTGTTATTCACATGTTATTTTTATGGGTTTATCCTATGAGTGATTATAGTTGTCTGTATTCTTATGGGTATTGCATGTATATGTTGCCTATATATGTTTAGTGCTATTTCAGTGTGAATTCATGCATTTACATAGCGTATTTGTCTGTTCACGTTTTATATATTAATCTTCCGCAAGAGTTTTGTGTGTGCATATGTTTTAATTGCATGCAGTTAGAAAATTATATGTGACATAACTTAGTTAGGATGTTAAGTATGTTACAGTATGTTCTGCACAGAGAACGGATGTGTTCTCTCGTGTAGCATGGCCCGACATGAATGGTCAGGGACGTTTAAAATTGGTATTTGAGCATGAAAGAGTGTTCAGGAGTAGTATGGACTAGCCTGTTGAAGGCTGAGAATGTTACAAAGACGGTTTCAGAGCTAAATAAAGTGTCTGAGGAGTGGCTTGTCCCTGACCTGTGTGAGGCCGAGGTGTGTCACAAATTGGTATCAAAGATTCAGTTTTCAACACTAAGCCTAAAGGGCCGAGAATGTTGAGTTGAAGTAAAATGTCACAGAGCATTTATTTCGAAGTGGCCAAATTTCAGTTATAGAGCTTCCATGGTAAAAAGTAATAGCAACTAGGTAGAAATGGGGAAAAGCCCCAAATTCTATGGGTGAATTCATGAGAAAATGGAGAAATTCAACCAAGTGATGAGACATTATTGATTTAATATCTTTCTTGGCAAATTCGAACCTAGAATTTGTCAAATTTGAAGTTATTGTGAAGCCATGATAGATGGAGCAGAATTCACGAGGATTTGATGCACATAAAGGTGAATGTGCATGGGTGGAACACTAAAAAAGCATGATGCATAGTGGAAAGTGTGTGATAGTTAAAATTTGGCACTGTGCAACAAGACAATGGCATGTTGGTGCGCACGCTAAATTGCAGTATCGCACGGAAAATGTTAGCATGCAGGTGTGCGCAATAAATTGTGGCATTGTGCGGAAGAATATTGTGTGTGGATGCATGTGTTAAAGTTAGCATTGCGCAGTGTACACACACATAGTAATAGTGCACGTGGTGTGTGCAGTATTGCAAAGCACGGCGGAGTTTGCTTGGTGCGCACACAATATGAGTATAAGTTGTCTCACAACAGTGTAATAAATGGTGCACGCGGATAATTATGCGCGGTGGGGGCATATTGAACTTTGGAATGGTGCAATGTATAGAGAGAAATGCATGTGGAATATCAGTGCACAATACAAAAAACTACGTGCAACAGGTAATAGTGTAAGAACCAAAACTGCACGCAGTAGTTATTGGCGCACGACACAAAAGTGCGCACATGTTATTGGTGTGACAAAGAAGTGATATATAGTGATTTTAAGGTGAACGAAGCATGATTTAACTATGATGTTTTAGCACATTTCAAACACAGGAGCACAGATTGAAACATGTGCACGTGAAGTTGCTCGAAGGGGGGAGAACAACAGAAACAGTGAAGGGTAAATTATAAGACCCCGACTAGCTCCATGAAGCCATAACTTTCTACTCAAGACTCGGAATTGAGCATGTGAGTAGGCATTGGAAAGGTATTGGAAATTGGAATATAATTGTCCACCCAGAAAATTGATTTGGGAATTCAATGTTTCAGGAAATCAGATGAAAGGCTTCTAATAAATCTAATGCATGGAGCAACTCCAGTGTCAAAGACTCCTTACAGAATGAGTACACCAGAGCTGAAGGAGTTGCAAATGCAACTTGAATAGATTCTGAAGAAGGGATATATATGCCCAAGTGTGTCACCTTGGGGTGCCCCAGTCTTGTTTGTGAAGAAGAAATATGGAACATTAATATTCTGCATTGATTTCTGACAGTTGAATAAAGTGATTGTTAAGCACAAGTATCCTCTGCAAAGGATTGATGATATTTTTGATCAATTGAAGGATGCAAAGATATTTTCAAAGATAGATCTTAGGTCAGGGTACCATCAGGTAAGGATTAAAGAGGAACATATCAGCAAGACCGCTTTCAGGACAAGGTATGGTCATTATGAGTTCACAGTGGTTCCATTTGGGTTGTCAAATGCACCAGTTGTTTTCATGTCCTTAATGAATGGTGGTTTCCAAGAATATTTAGAAAAGTTTGTCATTGTCTTTTTGGATGACATTCTCATATATTCCAATTCAGAAGAAGAGCATGAAAATCATTTGAGGATGGTTTTGCAAGTATTAAGGGAGCATCAATTGTATGCCAAATTAAGAAAGTGCTAATTTTACCAGAAGCAAATTCACTATTTGGGGCACATCATTTCAAAGGATGGGATAGCAGTGGACCCTAAGAAGATAGAATCCATTAGAGAATGGCCAGCACCAAAGAATGTGACAGAGGTGAGATCATTCATGGGCCTTGCAGGATACTATAGGAGATTTATAGAAGGATTTTCAAATATTGCACACCCAATCACTTCATTGCAAAGAAAGGGTGTGAAGTTTGAGTGGACATTGGATTGTGAAAAGAGTTTCCAACACTTGAAACAATTATTAACAAATGCTCCAATATTAAGAATAACAGACCCAAATGAAGAATTCATGGTATACACAGATGCATGTAAAGAGGGACTTGGTGGAGTCCTCAATCAAAATGGGTTCGCTATATGTCATGAGTCCAGGAAGCTGAAGGAGCATGAAAGAAACTATGCCACTCATGATTTGGAGTTGGCGGCCATGGTACATGCCTTGAGGAAATGGAGACACTACATCATGGGTAAAAGGTTTGAGATGAGGACAGACCACAATGGTCTGAAATATTTGTTTGATCAGCCAACTTTAAATGTTATGCAAAGCAGATGGTTAGAATTTCTAATCGAATATGACTTTGATATAAAGCATATCAAGGGGAAAGAGAACAAAGTAGTTGATGCACTCAGCAGAAGAGTGCATGAAATGCATTCTACAGCCATTAGCATGTATCAATCATATTTGAAACACGGAATTATAGAGACTACCAAATCAGATTTACAATACAAGGAATTAGTGGAAAAATTACAACAAGGTAATTTGCAGTAGAAAATTGAAGAATACAAGCTAGATGAGGATGAAATTATCATATACAGGGGCATAATTTATGTACCAAATTATCAGGAATTGAAAAATATGATATTGAGAGAAATGCATAATGTGCCTTATGTTGGGCACCCAAGATATCAGAAAACTATTGTAGCTGTCAAGACCCAATATTATTGGCCAAGCATGAAGAAAGAGGTTGTTGATTTTATTGCTAGATGTTTGGAATGTCAAAAAGTAAAGGCTGAGCATAGACACCCACCTGGTTTGCTACATCCATTACCCATTCTTGAGTGGAAATGGGAAGTAGTAACCATGGATTTCATTACCAAACTACCCAGAATGAACAAGCAACATGATTCTATCATGGTAGTGGTGAATAAGCTTACTAAAGTTGCCCATTTTATTTCAGTTAAGCTAACTCACAAGACAGCAAACATTGTTGATGTTTACATGAGGGAAATTGCTAGGTTACATGACATACCCAAGACAATTGTGTCTGACAGAAATCCAAAATTTACCTCAAAATTTTGGAAGGGATTATTTAATGGATTTGGAACAAATTTGAATTTTAGTACAGCTTATCATCCAGAAACAGATGGACAAATAGAGAGGGTGAATCAATTGATTAAGGATATGTTGAGTATGTATGCGATGGATAAACCATCAAAATGGGAAGACTACCTACACTTGGTAGAGTTCACTTATAATAATGGGTACCAAGCATCTCTAAAGATGAGCCCATTTGAGGCACTTTATGGCAGAAAGTGCAACACACCGGTAATTTGGGATAACCCAGTAGATAGAGTAGTGGTTGGGCCAAAATTGCTCAGGAAAATGGAAGAGAAAATGTTGAAAATAAAACAAAATTTAAAGGCTGCCCAAGACAGGCAGAAAATCTATGCTGATAAAGGAAGAACTCACAAGGAATTTAAAGTGGGTGACCATGTATTCTTGAAAGTGAAAGCCAACAGAAGTTCCTTGAAGTTGGGAGATTGTTCAAAGTTGGCAGCTCGCTATTGTGGGCCATTTGAAATCCTAGAGAGGATTGGTCCAGTAGCTTATATGATTTCATTGTGTGCATCTATGTCTGTTCATAATGTATTCCATGTATCCTTGCTAAATAAATATATACCTGATGCTAATCATGTTATTGATTGGAATGTGATTCAAGTGGAGCAAGAAGGTGGTTTTCAAATGTGTCTGGTGCGCATCCTGGACCGAAAAATCAAATAGCTCTAGAATCAAGCCATAGGGCTTGTAAAGGTCCAATGGACCTGGTATGGTCCTGAGGACTCTACTTGGGAGCATGAGGATGCAATGCAGGCAGAATACCCGCATCTTTTTTAGGATTTTGAAATTTAATTGTACATGGGTACATGATGCACTAAGGACAACGTATAAATAAGGGAAGGGGATTGTAATATCCGTAATACCAAACCCAATTGAAAATGTAAATATAAATGTACATAAGCTGGTGAGCTGATTTGATAACATTTTGGTATGCACATTCCATGGTGTAGCGCACGCAGGTACTGTGCAGTAAAATGAGGAAGTGTGCACATTCTAGGATACAGCGTGCAACATCTTAAGTGAAAGCAATGTAGAGGCCAAGGAGCCTTGTGTATATGATATTTTTTATAGGCTGGTGAGCCAGTATTATAAGCTAGGATGATTATGTTTTGATTAGGCCGGAGAGCCTAGATGTTAAAGGCCAGTGTGCCTATTTTGTACATATATCATATCTAATATAAAATACATCATTGCGCACAGACCAACCACGATAAAAGAGATGGGGGACTAAACTCCACTAGTTAGGGAAAAGGAAGGGGATAAGTTAAGGAATATTATATTAATATTTATTAAATCATAAAGTATGGATAATTATGTTATCCTAAGTTCTAAGTTGGGACCAAGTGGGCCAAAGTAGCTTCCAACATGACAAGTTTCAAGTTGGGGGCATGCATACATATTGTTGGGACTTATCTCATTTTCATAACTTCCCTATCATTTGAACCATCATCTTTTCCTGATTCATCCGTCACTGAGCTATACAGTCAAGCATCCATGAATATTGGAAACCATTGAACGATCTATTGTATCTTCATGACTTTACCTGAACCCGTATCCAGAGCCTTCTATGGGGTAAATGTTAGCTTGGGAGCGGGAAATTTCTCCATCATCTTTCCCTGATTCATCTGTTACTGACATATACAGTAAATAATTCATGAATATTGGCAGCCACTGAACAATCCATTGTATCTTCATGACTTTACCTGAACCCATATCCAGAGCCTTCTATGGGGTAACTGTTAGCTTAGGAGCAGGATTGAAGAAGCGGGTTGTCAGTCCCATGGGATATTGAAGAGGCAGGTTGGCAGGCCCATGAGAAACTCTTTGGGTGAGAGAATTGTTGGGGATTGATTTCTTGAAGGTACTGAACTACAATTGCAGGGCTTTGAGACTTCCTATCCGGCCTGTTGTTGAAGCCCTAGAAGGGAAGTGGGGTAGTTGAGGGACTGTTGAGCAGAGAAGGGGCACACTTCCTTGGGTGGGACAAGCATGTGGGGAATGAGGGACTATAGGATGTTAGTTGAGTGAGAAACTGTGACGGAGTCTTTCCTGTTGTTCATGAGACTTTAGCCTAGTTAGGAACCCCTTTACCCGGGTGGAGTTTAGTCCCAACTCGGGGGTGACTCATTGTTGAGAGTGATGAACAGTGTGGACTAAGGCTGGGAGGTTCGTGGAAGGTATGCATGCAGTTGGTGATATTATCACAGAGATAAGTGTCAATTGTGTGATTAATTTACACGTTGCATTGTTATTCACGTGTTATTTTTATGGGTTTATCCTATGCATGATTATAGTTGTTTGCATGCTTATGGGTATTGCATGTATATGTTGCCTGTATATGTTTACTGCTATTTCAATGTGAAGTCATGCATTTACATAGTGTATTTGTCTGTTCACGTTTTATATATTAAGCTTCCGCAAGAGTTATGTGTGTACATATGTTTTAATTGCATGTAGTTAGAAAATTATATGTGACATAACTTAGTTAGGACGATAAGTATGTTACGATATGTTTCACATAGAGAACAGACGTGTTATCTGGTGTAGCGTGGCCCGACATGAATGGTTGGGGACGTTTAAAATTGGTATTTGAGGATGAAAGAGTGTTTAGGAGTAGCATGGCCTGGCTTGTTGAAGGATGGGAATGTTACAAAGACGGTTTCAGAGCTAAGTAAATCATTTGAGGAGTGGCTTGTCCCTGTCCTGTGTGAAGTCGGGGTGTGTCACACAAGAATATGTAGCATAGTATATTAGATGATGTATATCATGTTGTACCAGCAAGCCCAATAATAGGAAGCAAGGTCTATATCATCCCTTAATTGTACCCACTTGACCTTGGGAAAGTGTTTCCATGGACTTTGGAGGAGGTTTACCAACAACCTAGAAGGGACATGACTATGAATTTGTGGTAGTTGACAGGTTCAACAAAATGTGCATTCTCATGCCTTATAAAAATACCATCAATGGATAAGAAGCAACAAACAAGTTCTTTGAACAAGTCTAGGTGCACTTTGGGATACCAAGGAGGATCATCTCAGACAATGATACCAGATTTCTCGGTGCATTTTGGACTACATTATGGGAGAAGATGGACACTAAGTTGAAGAGGTCTACAACATTCCATCCATATATAGATGGGAATATGGAAGTAGTCAATGGGACTTTGGTGTAGCTTTTGAGGGGTTAGAATCATAAGCATCTAAAAACCTAAGATGAAAATATAATCTATATAAAATGCTCTTATAAAAGAGAATCCCACACTTCTACTGGTAAGTCACCCTTTGAAACTTTTGTTGGGTATTTTCCACCTTCACCCTTAGATTTTGTATATGGAAAACAAGGAGGAGTGAAGGAGGATATCACAAGAGATGCATTAAAAGTAGAAAAAAATGTTGAGAAGATTAGGAAGATCAATTTCAAGTACAAGAGATATTGAAGAAGTCACAATAAAAGTTAAAGGCTAGACATTACCAACACAAAACATAGAGAAAATTTAGAGTGGGAGATAGAGTATCATTACAACTAAATAAGGAAAGGCTATAGGGTCCTCGTAAGGAGATAAAGGATATGCAATATGGTCCTTTTGAGGTATTGGAAAAGTTGGGAGATAATTCCTACATACTCACTCTACTTGTAACATACCTAGCCACCCAAGTTGGCCATGTCATGTGAAAAATCTCTCTTTAACAACTCTAATACCATTTTAGTAACATACCTAGTGTCCAAATAAGCAACAATATGTGTGGAATACACATAATATAAAAATTATACTAATTAAAGAAATTATTTTACTATTATTCATTTTCCTATAGCTTACAACTACAATTTAAAGTGAGGGAGGACCTCACATGAGATGCATTAAAAGTAGAAAAAAATGTTGAGAAGATCAGGAAGACCCATTTGCATGTACAAGAGACACTGAAGAAGTCACAATAAAAGTAAAAGGATAGACATGACCAACACAGAACATAGAGAACATTTAGAGTGGGATACAGAGTATGGTTACAACTAAATAACGAAAGGCTACAGGGTATTGGTATGAAGATCAAGGCTATGAGGTATGGTCCTTTTGAGGTATTGGAAAAGTTGGGAGATAATTCCTACATTCTCACTCTGCTTGTAACGTACCCATCCACCCAAGATGGCCAAGTCACTTTAAAACTCTCTCTTTAATATCTTTGATACCATTTTAGTAACATACCTAGCCTCCAACTAGGAAACAATACGTGTAGAATACACATAACATGAAACTTCTGCTAATTGAATCAATTCTTTTACTATTATTCATTTTCTCGTAGCTTACAACTACAATTTATAACAGATTTAGCTACAGTCTATAACCATAAAACATATGCATCTGAAGCATGTTAATAATAAACATGAGATACAACTAAATCATTCATTACAACAACATATAATTCATTCTCGTTCACGTAGAGTTCATGCACAACAATAACACATGTAAATAACTCATTACAAGATAAAACACTTATCTTTAAACAAGAATTGTGCAACAAGCTTCTTGGGATGGATGCTCCATCCAACCGTAGACTGAATGTTCCAAATATCAACATCCAGTCACCCCGAGCTGAGGCTATCAATCCACAAAAGAGGGTGGTCTCTCACAGTCCACTCACATCTCATAAATCTCTCAACCCAACTAATAGTCTCCTACATATCTTGATTTTCCACCAACTCCCTTCCTCTTGACCTACCCAACCCAAGGAATGTACCATTTGTTTATCAGGGATAACCCAAGGGATGTACCATCCATTTATCAAGGCTAACCCAAGGAATGTACCATTCCTTTATCAAGTTCTTTCTGGCATAGGTAGCTAGGAATATCTCAACTGGGAATTCAAGGGATATTGTTGTTAGGAAAACTATCATCAAATCAACAACAACCACTTGTTTTTTTAGTGCAACTTGTTAGCACTAATATTTTCATGATCAAATTTTGGTCTTAAAAATTCACATTTTTCTTATATAATGATAATATGGTATTCTTAGCATATGTTTTTCTATCATAAGGTCACATGAGGGGTTTTAAAGTATAAAACTAATATTTTGAACAGGGCGCTACAGGAAGTTCATGTAGCGCAACTTGTTTTTAGGCAAATGACTCGGTTTTGGAGGATGATTATGAGACAAACCATCTGTTCAACCTATTTAATTTTTGAGGTGAGTTGGATATCAATAAATTAATATCATAGGGAAGTTAAAATTCTTGATGCAGAATATTTTCGGAACACATCATCACGTTGACCTAATTGTTCACAAGAAGTTACCAAAGATTCATGAATTTTTTTGTTTTAGTCATTATTTTTGGGAACAGATATCAGGTAGATGGAATGATTTTTTTTAAATTGAAAGATTTTTTTTTCAATAACATACATAAAAAAAATTATTTCCATTTTTACACAGGTGTCATGGTTTGCGAGATTCGAATGAATCTTTATAACTTGTTTTCCAGATTCATAAATTCAGGAATTTTCATGTTTTAGTCATTATTTTTGGAAACATATCCCAGGCAGCTAGAGGGTTATTTTTGAAACATGAAAGATTTTTTTCTCAATAAAAGACTCATCTACAAAAACCTCTCTCGTATTTTACACAATTTTCATGGTTTGGGAGAAACAGGGAGATCTTTAAGCATCAATTTTCTAGAATTTTGACAGTTTATTTTTCTTAAAAATTGTCTAGCCACCTCACCATTTTGAATTTTGGATGGAGGTTTTTCGATCCATTTTTCTTGGATCTTGAGAAGAATGTAATATATTTATAAAATAGAGGAATGAAAAGAGTGATATGGGGGTTGAATCCCTATTTTTGGCTTAATATTACATATCTTAAGACTGTTTTGACTTATCTTGCCTATGTAAATACTTCAAATGCTAATGAAATTGATGGTTAGTCTGTTATATTTGTTAGTTTATCGTCTTCATTTTTTCCTCTAAACACTTTTCTGATGTTATACGAGTTTATGACAAATTCTTTTTGTGCTGAGAAGGTTTCTTTAATGGGTTTTAGTAATCTTTTCCACATTGGTGTTTTCCTCCTTAAATCTTATTTAGAATGAATTATGGATAAAGGTTTATTCCTCTGGTGCATAAAGACATTAAAGGAAAGATTTTTTCTTAGTGTATTTATTAGTCTTTGTTTTTCCCCTTCTCTCAATCACATCACTTAAAATCTTAAATCTCTAGCCATCATTTTTTTTTATCTGACTTGTTGCACTTAGGTAAGTGATCTTAATAGATAAGATCATTATTCCCTTTCAAATCAATCAAGGATTTATCCATCTTAAAACATCTATTGAACATTTTGAAACAAGGTGTGCTAGGATTAACTCAAATAGTAGTCTTGAGTTGACTTCTAGCGCTAGCATATTTTGGCGTTGTTTTCAAGGACGGAAATGAAGTAATCTTCCCTGGGATAATAGCAACAAAGAGTTCTATCTGATGGTGAACAAACAATAGACATACGGTTCTGACTACATCTTTCACCTGACGACTCCATCAAGGACACGTCCACAGTTGATTCGACTAATCTAGAAATTCAAAAGCCATGGAAGTTATACTAGCTGCAATGTATGAATTCTGTTATTTTTATCATGTAACTGGATTTCCAAATCTTGTACATGATAGAGAAGCATGGGAACATTGCCTTATGAGGTTTAAGGGAAATGAATATGACCATCCTGCCGAGCACTTATTTGATTTTCATGAGTACATGCATAAGTTGAGTATTTATCATGAAGATATTCTTATCAAAATGTTCAAGAACTCCTTGGAATGGAAAGCCCGTGAGTGGTGTAAAGCCCTCCCTGCTGTTAGTATTTATTCATTGAGTGAATTTCATGTTTCATTTTACTCTCATTACAAAGCAATGTATTTAGTTGATTTTTTATTTGAAAATTATTTTGAAGTGTTTAAATCAAGTCTTCATCGGGAATATCGTGCTTGTAATACTGAACATGAAATGGAAATTGATGTTCAAGTTGATAATTCTGATCAGATTCAAGAAGACACATTTTTTTCTTCCTTACATGTCACTAAGGATGAATATTTTATTGAGCATACTCATGCCCTCGGCTATAATCATGCTAATGATTTTCATGAAATATTTCAAGGATCATATGAGGCACATTATTTTAGTAATGAATCATCCTTTACATAAGAGAAGAATTGTCCTCTTAACCAGCTGAAATCATGTCATGTTCTTCTAGATCTAATAACACCCTTGATGGATTTTTCATTTCCGCAGATCCCAATTGCTGCAAGTTTTGGCATCTCATCTATTTGCAGTTGTGCGTACATGTTTTTTGTGGAATTTTTTTTTGTTCATGACATACTCTCTTCATGTCCTCTTACTTAGCTACAAACAAGGATTACATTTCATCAGTCATATGATTTTATGGATTCATTGGAAATTTGATTACACTTGATCAAGCAAAAGTTCAATTGATTGGAGTAGGTGTGTGCATAAACAAGCTTGCAATGCAAGTTTTAGTTTGAGTACAACATTCAATTTATATTTGATTTGTAGCAGTATGTTTTGGTTTCAAAATTAGTTTCAAAAGTTTTAAATGAGATGAATGAATCCATAGCCTAATGGATGAAGGAAAAGGTCTTCTTTTTCTTGGCAGCTCATAGGGAGCATACCATCCCACGTGGAGCCCATGTTAGCACTAATATTTTCATGATCAAATTTTGGTCTTAAAAAAACATATTTTTCTTATATAAAGATAATAAGGTATTATTAGCATATTTTTGTCCATATTAGGGTCATATGAGGTATTTTAAAGTCTAAAACTAAGATTTTGAAAAGGGTGCTACAGAAAGTTTTTGTAGCGCAACCTGTTTTTAGGCAAATGACATGGTTTTGGAGGATGATTATGAGACCAGCCACCTATTCGGCCTATTTACTTGTGGAGGTGAGTTGAATATCAATCAATTAATATCAGAGGGAAGTTTTAATTCTTGATGGATAATATTTTTGGAACACATCATCACGTTGACCTAATTTTTAGCAAGAACTTACCAGAAATTCAAGAATTTTCTTGTTTTAGTCATTATTTTGGGGAACATATCTCGGGCAGCTAGAAGGTTATTTTTAAAAAGTGAAAGATGTTTTTTTCAATAATGGACCCATATACAAAAACCTCTTTCCATTTTTACATAGGTTTCATGTTTTAGTATATTTGAATGAACCTTTACAACTTAGTTTTCATATTCATAAATTTAGGAATTATCATGTTTTAGTCATTATTTTTGGGAACAGATCTCGGGCAGTTGGAAGGTTATTTTTTAAAAGTGAAATCATTTTTTCTCAATAAAGGAATCATCTACAAAATCCTCTCTCGTATTTTACACAGGTGTCGTGGTTTGGGAGAAACGGGTGGATCTTTGAATATCATTTTTCCAAAATTTTGACAGTTTATTTTTCCTAAAAATTGCCTAGCCACCTCATCATTTTGAATTTGGGATGGAGGTTTTTGGATCCATTTTTCTTGGATCTTGAGAAGAATTTAATCTATTTATAAAATATAGGAATTAAAAGAGTGAGAGGGGGGTTGAATCCCTATTTTTGGATTGATATTACATATCTTAAGACTGTTTTGATCTATCTTGCCTATGTAAAGACTTCAGTTGCTAATGAGATTGATGGTTAGTATGTTATATTTCTTCGTTTATCATCTTCATTTTTTCCTTTGAACACTTTTCTGATTTTATACGAGCCTATGAAAAATGATTTTTGTGCTGAGAAGGTTACTTTTAAGGGTTTTAATAATCTTTTCCACATTGGTTGTTTCCTCCTTAAATCTTATTTAAGATGAATTTTGGATAAAGGTTTATTCCTCTTCTTCATAAAGACATTAAAGAAAAGAATTTTTATTAGTGTATTTATCAGTCTTTGTTTTCCTCCTTTTCTCAATCACATCACTTAAAATATTAAATCTCTAGCCATCAGTTTTGCTTACCTTACTTCCTGCACTTAGGTAAGAGATCTTAATAGATCATATCATTATTCCCTTTCAAATCAAGCAAGGATTTATCCATGTTAAAACCTCTATTGAACATTTTTAAACAAGCTGTGTTAGGATTAACTCAAGTAGTAGTCTTGAGTTGACTTCTAGCACTAACACAACGCACCCAGGAGTTCACTCTTCATGCCTCACAACCTAGCTCTTCATTTTCCATCTCCAATTCGCTTCAATTACACTCCATATTGATCTAGAATTTTTCCTCCATGCTTGCATCAACTTCCAACTTTGTTTTCTTTCTCTTTGTCCCCCTTACCATGAGCAAACTTAACTAACTGAAAAAATATTCTCCCAACCCATACGAATTTCCTCTCTTTGTCTTACCTTTCTTGAATCACACTCTTCCCCAAGATGATTGTACTCAACCCCCATGTGCTCAATAAATTCGGGATGTGACCACTCACACCCACCCTCTTACATGTATTCAATTATTGGCTTTGGAAACACTCAATCAGAAATGGGAAGGTTCATATACAAATAGAAAATTTAGGAAAAATGGGTTTTATTAATTTACATGGGTATTTTCCCCCTTGGACCCCTATTGGCCATTATCCTAGACACTCCCCTCTATTGTGTATTAATTCATCCCCCATCTCTTTTCCATGTCCCCTTAGCAGCTTGAAGCACATTTTATTATTAAAACATTGAAATACAATTAGCATATTACATCTCTTGGTCGTATCCACATATTGTATCTACATAAGCATTAATTAAACTGGGGATTATAATGGGGATGTTACATTCCCCCTCCCCTACAATTGTGCATCTTCCTCGGTGCACTCTATGCTAATACACATATATATAAATTTACATCGCAATACTTAGAAACAAAATTTTGCAATTTAACAACTCCAGCAACATGATCTCCAACCAAAATGTCATGTTCCTCTCAACTCCCCGATCCAAGGAATGCACCATTTTTTTATTAGAGTTAACCCAAGGCATGTACCATCCGTTTATTAATGCTAATCCAAGGAATGATCCATTATTTTATCAAGGTCCCTGACATAGTTGGCCAAGACTCTGAGATGTAGTTTCGGAACTCTAGTTGCTCAAAATGGAGTCTTTCATTATGTTCTCTTCAGAACTATCAAATATTTGTGGGAATTCAACCTCCATATTTTATTCATCCTCCCATGTAGCATCTTCAATACCATAATAGTTCCATTGAACCTTTACCAACCCTATGGATTTTCTCCTCGACACTTTGAATTTTTTATCCAAGATGTGTACTGGTTCCACCTAGAAATCCCCTCAGTGCTCCACCTAGATCACATTCCAATTAATTATGTGGTTAGGATCAAGAACATATTTATTTAAAAATGACACATGAAATAAATTATGCACTCTCATGGATGCAGGTAAATATAACATGTATGCAACTGGCCCTATCTTTTCTAATATTTCAAAAGGCCCACAATATCTTGCTGCCAACTTCGGGCAGCTTTAGGATTAAGCGCATATTTCTTTAGCAATGACACATGAAATACATTATGCACTCTCATGGATGCAGGTAAATCTAACATGTATGCAACTGGCCCTATATTTTCTAATATTTCAAAATTCCCACAATATCTTGCTACCAACTTCAAGAAGCTTCCTAATCTTAGAGAACTTCTCTTTGCCTTCACTTTAAAAAACACATGTTCTCCCACTTTAAAATCTCTGAAAAACTATGTTCTTTTCTGCATAACTTTTCTACCTATCCTAGGTAGCCTTCAAATTCTTCTTTATCTTTGCCATCTGATCTTCCATTTCCTTCAGAAATTTTGTCCCAACAACTACTCTGTCTATTGGATTATCCCAACTCACTGGTGTGTTACATTTTCCTCCATACAATGCCTCAAATGGACTCATTTTCAATGAGGCCTTATACCCATTTTAGTAGGAAAATTCAAATAAATGAATATAATCTTCCCACTTTGATGGTTGATTCATCACATACGTTCTAAGAATGTCCTCAATTATCCCGTTAGTCCTTTCTGTTTTCCCATCTAACTCTGGATGATATATTGTACTAAGATTTAAATTTGTCCCAAAGCATTTGAACAAACCCTTCCAAAAATTGGAAGTAAACTTTGGATTTCTTTCTGAAACTATTGCCTTAGGCACTCCATTTAGCCTAGAAACTTCTCTCATATAAATTTATGTAATATTTGTTGTCTTGTGTGTAGTCTTTACTAGAATGAAATGTTTTTCTTTAATCAACTTATCCACCACCACCATGATGGAATCATTTTGCTTCATTGTTCTCGATAGTTTAGTAATAAAATCAACTGTAACCACTTCCCAATTCCATTTCAGATTTGGAAATGGTTGTAGCAAACCTATTGGGTGTCTCTATTATGTCTTTACTTTTTGGCATTGTAGACATTTGGCTATGTAACTAGCCAGTTCTTTCTTCATTCCTGGCCAACAATATCGACTTCTTACTATTGGAATTTTTTTTTGATATCCTGGGTGCCTGACATATGTCACATTGTGCATCTCCTTCAACACTTCATTTTTCATCTCCTAGAATTCTACACATACACCTTACATTTGTACATGAAAATTCCATCTCCTTTAAGCTCATAATAATTAAATTTCTGCCCAAAATTATCTTGTCGTAATGTCTCTTTTATTTTTAAATAGTTATGATCTGAATTTGTTGTTGCAATAACTTTGTCTTTCATATATGTATTGTACATGCTAATGGCTGAAATATGCACTTCATGAGATCTCATGTTGACTACATTATCCACTTGATTTTCCTTTCCCTTTATGTGCTTAAATTTGAATCACTCAGAAATTCCATCCATCTAGTTTGTCTAGCATTTAGTGTTGGTTGTCCAAAAAAATGCTTCAGACCACAATGGTCTGTCGTTAGTTATAATTTCATACCCATAAGGTAATTCCTACACATTTTCAATGCATGTATAATCATTGCTAATTCCAAGTCATGTGTAGCATAATTCCTCTCATTCTCTTTTAATTTTATGAACTCATAGCATACCACATAGTCCCTTTGACTGAGAACTCCACCGAGTCCTTCTTTGCATACATCGGTGCAGACCAAAAAATATTTGTTTGGATCTACAATATTCAATATTGGTGCACTTTTCAATATTCCTTTCAATTGTTGAAAACTCTCTTCGCACTTGGAAATCCATTCAAACTTCACTCCCTTCTTTTGAAAAGAAGTGATTGGACTTGCAATCATTAAAAAATATTTTATGAATCTTCAGTAATAACCAGAAAGACCAATCAATGATCTTATCTCTGTCACATTCTTTGTTGCTGGCCATCCTCTAATGGCCTTTATATTCTCAGGATCCACTTCCATCCCTGCTGATGATATTATATGCCCCAATTAGTGAATCTTCTTTTGATAAAATATGCACTTACTTAGCTTAGAATATAATCTTTGCTCTCTCAAAAATTGTAACACCATTCTTAAATGTTTCTCATGTTCCTCTTATGATTTGGAATAGACGATTATATCATCTAAGAACACAATCACAAACTTGTACACGTACTCCCTGAACACTCAATTCATCAAACACATAAAAACTATTGGGGCATTTGATAGTCTAAATGGCACTACTGTGAATTCATAATGCTCGTATCTTGTTTTGAATGTTTTCTTGTTGATGTCCTCTTCCCTTATCCTTACTTGATGATAGCTTGATCTCAAGTTAATCTTTGAAAATATTCTTGCACCTTTCATATGATCATAAAAATCATCAATTCTGGGTAAATGATACTTATTATTTATGGTAACATTATTAAGTTTCTTGAAATTAATACACGACCTTAAGGTTCCATCCTTATTCTTCATAAAAAGAACCGGGGCTCCCCAAGGTGACACACTTGGGCGTATATACCCCTTTTTAAAAAATTCTTCAACCTACATTTGTAACCCCTTCAATTATGGTGTACCCATTATGTATGGTGTCTTAGACACTATGGCATATCCTAGAACCAAATCGATAGAGAAATGAATGTCTCTCTTTGGTGGAAATTGTGGGATTTCTCTAAAAACATATTCAAAATCCTTCAAGAACATATGGTATTCAATGCTTTCCACTTTATCTTTTGTTTCCTCCTCCATATGGGCTACAAACATTTGACATCCCTTCCTGAAGCTCTTCTTCAACTGCATAGTTGAAATCTCTCTAACATCTACATCTCTTGGAATGCCTTGAATCTTTCCTTGTGGCCCTTCCTCATCGATACATGTGATGGTCTTGCTGTAACAGTCTAGGACACCATGATGCTTTTCCAACCAATCCATGCTAATTAGACATTCATATGAAGCCAATGGTATGATGCTTACATCTACCTTCATGTTGATTCCATTCATGTCTATTTTACAATATTTAACCAACTCATCGATCTTTCTCTTATCCCCCATGGCTAACTTAACTAACCAAGATTTATTATGCTTACTTATTTGCAAGTGAAATATTTCAACAATGTTATCATTTATGTAACTATGGCTAGCTCCAAAATCAATTAAAATTTCTATGGGTTGGTTATCAATCTTACCTAACACTTCGATCATGGGGGATTGATCTTCTTCCTTCTTGTTTTCCAAGGTTGCATAAATCCTTGGCATACTTCCTCCCATGTATTCCACTATTTCATCCTCCTGAATGTTGTGGATAATCCTCATTATTTCTCCTTTATGAGGAAATTTCTTATATAAGTGATTCCCCTCACATCCCCAACATTGAACAGGTTGTTGCCTTGGCATTTTTCCAAATGAATCTACATTATTTTGATCATTTGGACTTCTTGGCCTTGTTTATTTTCTTGGGAGTTATTTCTTAAAAAGGTTGTATTAAAAAATTTATTCCTTTGATCCTTTTTCTCTTTCATCCTGTCATTCCAAGCCTTTTAGAACACTGGCCTTCTTTTGCTTTGCTCATAAAGGTGCATTTCTCTCCTTATGGTTTCTTCCAAGGTATTGTGGTTATGATATTGAATCTTGTCACTATAGAAGGAGGGTAACCCACTTAGAAACCTCTGGATTTTAACCTTCTCATTCTTGATGAAGTCAACATACTTCAACAATTCAAAGAACTGCTTATCATATCCCTCCATTGTCATGGTTCCCAACTTGAGTTCAAATAACTCTTTCATATTTATCTCATAGTAATGCTAGACAAATATTTCTCTTGGAAATATCCTTTGAACTTCCTCCATGAGATTATCTTCTCATTTAGGTTCTTGGCTTGCTTAAGTTGATCCCACCACATGGTTGGCTTTCCTTGCAAGTGGTAGGTGGAAGTTTTAGCTTCTACCTAGGATGGGTAATCATGTAGCTAGAAATATTTCTTCATTTCCAACATCCAAGCCCTTGCCTCTTCTCCTTTCATGTGCTCACCATTTAAAGTAGGTGGATTTATTTTCCTAAGTTCACCTTGCAAGATATCTTCCTCGGGCCTTCTTCTTTTCCTCTGAATAGGAGACACAATTGGGATGCTTCCTCATCCTAAAATTGCATGAGTTATTCTAGTGGACTTCCTTGGATAATTGTGGAGCCTACTCATGCTTCTTGACTGGCTATCATTTCCATGATCGTCCATTTTTCTATGGGATTTAGATGCTACTATTTGTCTAGTACTAGTTTCTTTCTTGGTGCCTGAATATTTGTTAACTTTATTATGCAACATGTTCAAGATCTGAAGTATCTCTTCTTGACCCTTCATAATCCTTTCATTATCATCCATGTAGTTTTTCACTTCCCTATGCAGAATTTTCATAGTGACAAGATCTTGCCCATCTCTTCTCCCATTTGACTCTATCTCAACATTCCCCATGCTGATATGAAGACCTATGATCTCTTCCTCATGGTTTTAAGATCCTTGAGCATCTTCCATGACTCTAGTATTCATATAAGAACTAAATTTTTTTTATGTACCTCTAATTCTGCAAAATATGTAGCCAACAAAATTTGTTAGGCTAAAATAATTAACAAGATCCATGAAATTATGTACAATTTTGTTCCCACAATGTATCAAAATTATTTATTTCATGAGTACCCCGGAAAAGTCTCAACACTTAGATTATTTTTCCATTTACGCAGACTCACAGACTCATGAACTCATGGACTTGTGGACTCACGAAATCATAATTATACCTTTCATAAGTTCATCTGAATAGTCTCAACACTTAACAATTTTTCCACTTCTTCGTGGACTCATGGACTCACAGACTCATGGACTCATAATAAGTCCCAACACTTAGTCATTTTTATATCTTTGCGGACTCGTGGACTCACATAATCATATTAATTCCCAACACTTATCCATTTTTATATCTTTTTGGACTCGTAGACTCGCAAAATCATGGACTTGTAATAAGTCCCAACAGTTATCCATTTTTCTATACTTGCAGACTCGCGAACTCGTGGACTCATAGACTCATAATAAGTCCCAACACTTAGTCATTTTTCTATCTTTGTGGACTCATGGACTCATAATAAGTCCCAACACTTAGCCATTTCTACCTTCCTACCTCCACGTGCCTGCCACCATGGTAGTACACGTCACATGTCACCATGTTAGCTGACATGTGGCCCCCCATGTCATGCTAACATCAGCATACAGAAAAATTTCACCGCAGTCGCTCTTGATTTCACCACAGAAACATCATAAACATTTTGTCAAACAATTTGCAAACGAAATATTCCTGACATTTTGTCAGACAGTTCGCTTGCAAACTATATAATTTCACTTATATGCTCTTCTAAATGGCCCATGCAGGATCAGTGTTGAAACTTGAGCTTTGATACCACTTTGTAATGTATCCAACCACCTAAGTTAGAAACATCATGCAAAAACTCTCTCTCTAACAACTCTGATACCATTTTAGTAATGTACCTAGCCTCCAGCTACGAAACAATACATGTAGAATACAAATAACATGAAACATCTACTAATTAAAGAAATTATTTTACTCTTATACATTTTATCGTATCTTACAACTACAATTTATAAAAGATTTAGCTATGGGTTTGTTGATGGCCAAAGTTGAACATGTTCAACATTATAAGGAGATCACTCGATCAAGGCCCTTATCCATTTGTGTAATGTCCCCCACCTCTTATAGAGGTAATGAGGAGACTCAGTGGCCTGGGCACCCCCACTAGGTCATAGTCTCACACTGAAGGGGGGAAAAGTCAAGAAGTTAAAAGTTATATTTTTAAGTTGACTTAAGAAAGGAAAAGGAAAGGAGTAAAAGATAACTCAACAAAAGAATAGAAGATTAACCCTAGGAGTTAACCTAACTCAACAGAGAATTAGAACGAAAAGTATAAGTAAGAGGCTCGGGTGCACCTATTATTCATTCTGGTTTTGGATTAGCATTTGCTATTGCTCTTGAGCATTCAGTTTGGGGGTTTTGTTGTACAAACCCTTGTGAGCAACTCAGTGGTGAAATATCCACTCACCTTGTTCCACAACTTGGTCTCG
>ML810263.1:55059-65801 GCA_009831015.1 Picea engelmannii
ATTAATTTTTACTGTTATGTTATGCATATGAATAGAGTTAAGTGGGATAACAATAATAAATTATAAACATAATATAATAAAAATTCCATAACAAAAAACCCATAATTATAAACACAGTAAATAAAATAAGCTCGTGAAAGACACTTATCTCATGAAAATAACACCAACTACGAGCAGACTTTCCACGTTCCTCCCAACCTTAGACCACACTGCTCATAACTCTTCGCAGTGGGTCACCCCCGAGTTGGGACTAAACTCCACTCGGGTAAAGGATTCCTAACCCAGCTAAGGTATCTCAGACAACAGAAAAACTCAGTCACATGTGCCAACTCAAACTAACAGCCTACAATCTCTCATTCCCCACATGCATGTCCCACCCTAGGAAGTGTGCCCCTTCTCTGCTCAACAATCATTTGGCTTCTACACTTCCCTTTCGAGGCTTCAGCAATAGGTCGGACAGGAAGTCTCTGAGCCTGTATTTGCAGTTTGGCACCTTGGAAAATCAATTCCCATCAATTATATCACCTAGAGAGAATGCTCACGGGCCTAACAACCCACCTCTTCAATCTCAAACTAACAGCTTACAGTCTCTCATTCCCCACATGCATATCCCACCCCAGGAAGTGTGCCCCTTCTCTGCTCAACAGTCCTTCGACTGCTACACTTCCCTTCTGAGGCTTCAGCAACAGACCGGACAGGAAGTCTCTGAGCCTGTATCTACAGTATTCCCAACAATTCTCTCACCTGGAGAGAATTTTCACGGGCATGACAACCCACCTCTTCAATCCCACAGGCCTTACAACATGTTTCTTCAATCCTATGGGCCTAACAACCTGCTTCTTCAATCTAGCTTCTGAGCTAACCAAGTACAGGTATAAGTTCTGGTTACAGTCTAGTCCCCTAGGGTACAAATCACAACTATGTGAGTGAAAGCATGATTCTCCTATCATCCCCCCGTAAATTAACTAAGTCCAAACTATATGTATGAATGTTTTTAACTTGACACTTGTCATGTTGGGAACTACCTTGGGCCCACTTGACCCTCACTTATCCCCCCCTCCTTAGAACTTAGTATAAAATAAATATCCATGCATTGTCCTTTAAGGAATATTAAAGGCATATTAATATAATATTCCTTTGGGATTTATCCCCCTAGCTTAGCCCCCTTTCCCTACCTAGTGGAGTTTAGTCCCCTATACACTTTTACATGGTCGGTCTGCAGCAGTGATGTGTTTTCATTAATATTTGCATGTGATTACAAATTACAATGATGGATCCCTAACCATTTAGCATCTAGCCCCCATCCTAATAACCACACAGGAACCCTGGAGCAAAATATCCTGGCTCACCAACCTATATGTTCATTCATATTTATATGCACAATTGGGGTTCGGCCTAGGGGTATTACATTCCCCTCCCCCTTATTTATGCATTATCCTTAGTGCAGTGTATACCCATATAGAATCAAAAATTTAAAAGTCTTCAAAAAGTTGTGGGTACTATGCTCACATAGCATCTTCATGCTTCCAAGTTGCATCCTCGGGACCATACTAGGTCCATTGGACCTTTACTAGCCCTATGGCTCAATTCCGGAGCCGTTTGATCTTCCAGTCCAATATGCACACCAGATGCACTTGAAAATCATATTCTTGGTCCACCTGAATCACATTCAAATCAATGACATGATTAGTATCAGGTACATACTTTTTAAGTAATGATACATGGAATACATTATGAATACACATTGATGCAGGTAAGGAAAGCATGTATGCTACAGGCCCAATCCTTTCAAGGATTTCAAATGGTCCATAATAATGAGTTGCTAACTTTGAACAATTTCTCAACCTCAAGGAACTTCTCTCGGCCTTTACTTTTAAGAACACGTGGTCACCCACTTTAAATTCTTTGTGGGTTTTTCCTTTATCAACATAGTTTTTCTACATGTCTTGGGCAGCCTTTAAATTATGTTTTATTTTCATCATTTTCTCTTCCATTTCCCTGAGTAATTCCAGCCTAACTATTGTTATGTCTGCAGGGTTGTCCCAACTTACCAATGTGTTGCACTTTCTTCCATACATAACTTCAAATGGGCTCATCTTTAGGGATGCTTGATACCCATTGTTATAAGTGAATTCCACCAAATGCAAGTAATCCTCCCTTTTGGATGGTTTATCCATCACATAAATCATCAACATATCTTCAATCACTTGATTCACTCTCTTTGTTTTCCCATCTGATTATGGATGATAGGTTGTGCTAAAGTTCATAGTGGTCCCAAATCCTTTGAATAATCTTTTCCAAAAATTTGATGTAAATTTTGGATTTCTGTCAGACATAATTGTCTTGGGTATACCATGCAGTCTAGCAATTTCCCTCATATAAATATCAGCAATGTTGATTGTTTTCTGAGTGAGATTTACTGAAATAAAGTGAGCAGCTTTAGTAAGTTTGTCCACCACCACCATGATGGAATCATGTTGCTTGGTTGTTATGGGAAGCTTGGTGATGAAATCCATTGTTACAACTTCGCATTTCCACTCAAGAATGGGTAATGGTTGTAGCAAACCAGTTGGGTGTCTGTGCTCAGCCTTGACTTTTTGGCATTCTAAACACTTGGCAATAAAATCAGCAATGTCTTTCTTCATCCACGGCCAATAATATCGGCTCCTAACAGCTGCAATAGTTTTCTACTAACCTGGGTTCCCAACATAAGGCACATTATGCATTTATTTTAAAATTAGATTTTTCAATTCCTCAAAATTTGACACATAAATTATGCCCCTATACATGAGAATGTCAACCTTTTCCAACATGTATTCTTCATTTTTCTATTGCAAAATACATTGTTGTAATTTTGTCCTTATTTCCATGTACTGCACATATAATTTTGTAGCTTCTAAAATTATGTCTTTCAAATATGATCATTACATGCTAATGGTTGTAGTATGCATATCATTCATCCTTCTGATGAGTGCATCAGCCACCTTGTTCTCTTTCTCATTAATATGATTTATATCAAAGTCGTATTCACTAAGGAATTTCAACCATATGTTTTGCCTCGCATTTAGAGTTAGTTGTCCAAATAAATATTTCAAACCACTATGGTCTGTTCTCAACTCAAATATTTTCCCCATGAGGTAATGCCTCCACATCTTCAAGGCATGCATTATAACTGTCAATTCCAAATCATGAGTAGTATAGTGCATTTCATGCTCCTTTAATTTTCTTGATTCATAGCATACCACATACCCATTATGACTAAGGACTCCCTCAATACCTTATTTACATGCATCAGTACATATAATGAATTCTCCATTTGGTTCAACAATCCTCAGTATTGGAGAACTTGTTAATAAATGCTTCAAGTGTTGGAAACTCCTTTCACAATCAAACTTCATACCTTTCTTTTGCAAGGAAGTGAGTGGGTGTGCAATCTTTGAGAATCCTTCAATAAATCTCCTATAGTATCTTGCAAGGCCCATGAATGACCTCACCTTTGAGACATTCCTTGGTGTTGGCCATCCTTGAATGGCCTTTATCTTTTCTGGATCCATTTATATCCCTTCCTTTGAAATGATATGGCCCAAATAATGAATTTGCTTCTGATATAATGAGCACTTGCTCAATTTGGCATACAACTGATGCTCCCTCAACACCTGTAATACCATCTTCAAGTGTTGCTCAAGCTCTTCTTCGAACTTATAATATATAAGAATTTCATCCAATAAGATAATGACAAACTTATCTAAGTAATCCTAAAAATGTCATTCATTAAACACATGAAGACAGTTGGTGTATTTGATCAATCAAATGGTACCACTATGAACTCATAATGGCCATACCTTGTTTTGAAGGCAGTTTTATCGATGTCTTCTTATCTAATTCTTACTTGATGATAGCCTGACCTGAGTTCAATCTTGGAGAATATTTTTGCATCTTTGAGCTGATCAAAGAGGTCATCTATCATTGGCAAAGGGTACTTGTTCTTCACAGTTACCTTGTTCAATTGCCTGAAGTCGATGCAAAGTCTCAATGTTCCATCCTTTTTCTTCACAAATAATATTGGGGCACCGACACACCTGGGCATATGTACCCCTTCGTCAGAAGCTCTTCCAGTTGTATTTGCAATTCCTTTAGCTCGGGTGTACTCATCCTGTAAGGAGTATTAGATATTGAAGCTACTTCATGCATCAGATTGATGGAGAAGTCAATATCTCTCTTGGGTGGCACTCCTGGTATTTCCTTGAATACATCTTCAAAATCTTTTATGATTTCATAATCTTCAATACTTGGCATATTATCTTTAGGTGTCTCTTCCATATGAGCTACAAATATTTGACACCCTTTCCTATATCTCTTCTTCGGCTGTGAGGTTGAAATTTATCTGAAGGTTACTGCCCTAGGAATTCCCTATATTGTCCTTAAATTCCCTTTCTCATCCAAGCAAGTAAATGTCGTATTATAACAATCTAGGACAGCATTATGTTGGTCCAACCAATCCATACCAATTAGGCAATCATAGGAACCCAAAGGTATGATGTTCAAATCTTCATTGGTGCTCAATCCATTCATGTCCATTGGGCATGCTTTAACTATCTCATTAATTTTCCTTTTAGCTCTTGTAGCCAGCTACACCAAACAAAATGTTCCAAGCTTGCTTCTTGGCAAATGAAATCTTTCCACCATATTAGGATCTATATAGCTATGACTAGCTCCTGAATCAATTAAAATAAGAATGGTTTGGTTGTTAATCTTACCTTCCACTTCAATCATATGTGACTGAAATTCAGCTTGCTTGTTATCTAATGTTGCGTAGATCCTAGGTACATTTATGCCCATGTCCTCCATTGTATCAACTTGTTGTACATTGTGAACAATCCTCACTTTTTCACCCCTATGAGGGCAATCTCGATACATACAATTTTCTCCACAACCCCAAAATTGAATAGGTGGTTGTCTTGGTCTTTTCCCCAATGTCTCGGTCATCCTAGATTCTTTAGAAGCTAGTTGTCCTTGGGAATTATTTATGAAGAATGGTGGCTTAGTCCCCTTCTTCCTCTGTTCCATCTTGTTGTTTTTCTTGTTTTCCCAAGATTTTTGGCAAGTTGTTCTTCCTTTAAGATGATCATAAAGGAATTTATCCATTCTTATAGTTTCCTCTAGTGTCTTCGGATCATCATATTGTATATTATCATTGATAGATGATGGCAGCGCACTCAAATACCTTTGAATCTTAACTTTCTCATCCTTGATGAAAGAAACATATTTCAACAACTCTAAAAACCTCATTTCATATTCATCTATGGTCATACTCTCAAGCTTGAGTTCAAATAACTCCTTCATTTTCTTGTCATAGTATCACTTTGTCAAGTATTTCTTTTGAAAATACCTCTTGAATTCCCTCCAAGTAACCTTCTTCTCGTCAATGTGTTGCACCTGCACAAATTGATCCCACCACATTGATGTTTTTCTTTTGAGTTAGTAGATGGAAATTTTTCCTTCTAATTGTGAAGAGTAATTATGCAGTTGAAAATACTTCCTCGTGCCTAATAGCCATGTCTCTGCATCCTCATCCTTCTTGTGATCACCATCAAATGTAGGAGGCTTGATTTTGTTCATTTCCCCATATAGTTCATCCACCCCAGACTTCTTCATATGCTTCCTGACACAGGATGGACATGAACTATTGTGTGCTCTCCTAGTTGAATGCCTTGGGGAGTGTTGGTGATGCCTTCTAACACTTCTTGTTCTTCTCCTCTCATCATGAGATCTATGACTCTTGGATTTGCTTGATTTGGTCTCCTTATCCACTTTCTTCTCTATAATGTCAAAGCTCTACATTAACTTGATGTTAAATCCTTCATGCTTCTCCTTGGCTCTCATAAGCCACTCATTTTCATCTTTATAACTCTAGACATCCTTTTGCGGACTTTTTATGGTTTTTACTAAGTTCATGCTTTCCTCCTTACCTACTCCTTGTCCATTTGCATATGTACCTTCATTACTCAAATTGGCATACAACCCCCTGACTTCCTCTTCATGGTTGTAATTCCTTTGTGTATCTTCCATTTTGTTGATCTCTATGTTGATTATGATTTTTATCTAAATTATGTTAACTTTGCAAAAATGTGCAGGCAACAAGATTTGTTAGACTAAATAATTTAACAGATTGATAAAAAATTATGCACAATTATGTTCCAATAATGCATCAGAATCCTTTCTTCCAATTCCTCGTGAATTAATTGCCCAAATCAATTTTTTGGGTGGTTATTTAGACTCTTCAGTCCAAGACCCTTCCATGAACCCGCCATCAACACTTAGTCATTTTTCCATCTTTGTGGACTCACGGACTTGCGGACTCATAATTTGTGTAAGTTTGTCCAAGAAATCCCAACACTTAGTCATGTTTCCATCTTTGCGGACTCGTGGACTTGCGAACTCATAATATTGTGTAAGTTTGTCCGAGAAATCCCAACACTTAGAAATTTTTCCATCTTTGCAAACTCGCAGACTTGTGGACTCATAATCTTATGTAAGTATGTCCGATAAATCCCAACACATAGTCATTTTTCCATCTCTGTGGACTTGCGGACTCATAATCTTGTGTAAGTCTGTTCAAGGAATCCCAACACTTCATCATGTTTCCATCTTTGCGGACTTGCGGACTCATAATATTGTGTAATTTTGTCTGAAAAATCTCAACACTTAGTCATTTTTCCATCTTTGAGGACTCGCGGACTTGCAGAGTCATAACCTTATGTAAGTTTGTCCGAGAAATCCCAACACTTAGTCATTTTTCCATCTTTGTGGACTTGCAAACTTGCGGACTCATAATTATGTGTAAGTTTGTCCGATAAATCCCAACACTTAGTCATTTTTCCATCTTTGTGGACTCACAGACTTGCAAACTCATAATCTTGTGTAAGTTTGTCCGAGAAATCCCAATACTTAACCATTTTCCAAGATCTTACCACAATTTTGTGGAACTGACACTTAGCCTGCCACATGGCTCCACATCATACCTTCCAACTATAATCTCATACAACATGTACCTACCACCATGGCAGCACATGCCTTTCTTCTACCATGTCAGCTGACATGTGGCCTCCACGCCATGTCGAAGTCATCATACGGAAAAATACCCATTTTTTTATGATTTGTTTATGTTCAATTTTTTTCAAATAGGCTCAATTTTTCACATTACCCATGAAATTTCTCTCAATCTCACTGTCGTAATTTCAACAAATGAATTTCAACAAATGAATTTCAAAAATCCTTTTTCCGACATTTTGTCAAACAATTTGCTTGCATAGTCTGCAATTTTCACTTCTGTGTTCCACTAATTGGCCCATCCAGGCTCAGTGTTGAAAATTGGGGCTCTGATACCACATTGTAACTTACCCAGCCACCCAGGTTGGAACACGTCACACAAATACTCTCTCATTATCAGCTCTGATACCACATTATGACATCCCCAACTCCTCGTTGGGCAATGCCACATCTGAATTACAAATTCTGATACCATTAACTTTTATTGTTATGTTTCACATATGAGCAAAGTTAAGCAGGATAACAATAATAATTTATCAACACAATTATAACAGAAAACCTATAATTATACACATAGTAAATAAAATAAGCTCATGAAAGATACTTATCTCATGAAAATAACACCAACTGCATGTAGACCTTCCATGTTCCTCCAAGCCTTAGACTGCATTGTTCATAACTCCTAGCAGTGGGTCACCCCCAATATGGGACTAAACTCCACCTGGGTAAAGGATTCCTAACTCAGTTAAGATATCTCAAACAATAGAAAAAATCAGTCACAGGTGTTAACTCAAACTAACAGCCTACAGTCTCTCATTCCCCACATGCTTGTCACACCCCAGGAAGTGTGCCCCTTCTCTGCTCAACAGTCCTTCGGCTGTTACACTTCCCTTATGGGGCTTCAACAACAGGTCAGAAAGGAAGTCTCTGAGCCTGTATCTGCAGTTTGGCACCTTGGAAAATCAATTCCCAACAATTCTCTCACTTGGAGAGAATGCTCACGGGATTGAAAACATTCCTCTTCGATCTCAAACTAGCATCCTGCAGTCTCTCATTCTCCACATGTTTTTCCCACCCGAGGAAGTGTGCCCCTTTTCTAGTCAATATCCCTTCGACTGCTACAATTCCCTTCCGAGGCTTCAGCAACAGGTCGGACAAGAAGTCTCTGAGCCTGTATATGCAGTATTCCTAGCAATTCTCTCATAGGGAGAGAATGCTCACGGGCCTGACAAATCGCCTCTTCAATCCTATGGGCCTTTCAACCCGCTTCTTCAATCCTATGGGCATGACAACCTGCTTCTTCAATCCAGCTCCTGAGCTAACCAGGTACATGTATAAGTTCTTGTTACAGTCTAGTCTCACAAGGTACGAATCGCAGCTATGTGAGTGAAAGCATGATCCTCCTAGCATCCCCTCGGAAATGAAGTAAGTCCAAACTATATGTATGCATGATTTTAACTTGACACTCGTCATGTTGGGAACTACCTTGGGCCCACTTGACCCTCACTTGTTTCCCCCGCCTTATAACTTAGCATAAAATAAATATACATGCATTGTCGTTTAAGGAATATTAAAGGCATATTAATATAGTGTTCCTTTGGGCTTAAGCCCCCTAGATTAGCCCCCTTTTTCCTAACTCTTAGCCCCTTTTCCCTACCTAGTGGAGTTTAGTACCCCATACTCTTTTACATGGTCGGTCTGCAGCAGTGATGTTTTTTCATTAATATTTGTGTGTGATTACAAATTACAATGATGGCACCCTAGCTGAAAATATCTTGGCTCACCGGCCTATATGTTCATTCATATTTATATGCATAATTGGGGTTCGACCTAGGGGTATTGTACTTCTCCTAGTGTTTCCTCTGTCTCTTCCAACAACTCCTCAATTGTATTAGTGTGCTCTTTTTCTAGCTTCCTAGGGTTTTTCTCTAGGATTTACATCTGGGGTTCCACATTCTAAATGACCATAATCACTTGGTGCAGTTTTTCTCTAATAAGATTTGGCCCATTATCCACTTCATCCTTGCATTCTCCAACATGGAAAATAATCTCAACAAGATTTCACTTCAAATAGATTTATCTCCTCTTGTAGTTATTGAAAAGTGATCAAAGGAAACTCATTGATTCATAAGATCATACTATCTCTACTTCTAACACCTCTTCAAATTGACACAAAAGAGAAACAATGAAGTTTATACACTTGCTTGCAAACCCTTTCTGTTGATGGCTTCACCTTGTCAATGTCACTCATTTCACTTCATTTTGCCTTCTCTTAATGTGAATTATCCCTCTTCCATGTGACAATTTTTATTCCCCCAACAACTTAGTTAACCAACCAATTTGCCACCTTATTTCTCAATTTTCTTGTTTGTAAGAATGAAACCTATAAACACTCTATTTTTCCAATCCCTATATCAACATGTGATTTATGGAAACTTCGTAACCATATTTATCTACAACATTGTCTAAATGTTCTACCTTTTGGTATTTTTCACAAGAATCTGACGATATAAATTTGGGTAAAATCGCAATTTTCTATTGTTTAAATTTCATTTTTAAATGCATAAATGTATTCAACGTCCTAAAAAAACGTTGGGGCACCTAGATTATACAAACTAAACCACTCGAATATGTTGTTCCAACAACTTCTTGCCAAATTTCAAGAAAAATTGATCAAAAAATATGCTTGGAAAAAAAACAAAAAGTAAAACGTTTAGACTACGACTTTATCTACTAAGTTCATTCCTTGACTTCTAGAAATGATGAAAAAAGTTGTTTATTGTTGATACCCAAAATTAGTAAAACTAAGTGCCAAGTTCATGCCCATATTCCCATCTAGTCACTCTCTTTTTTCAAAATCACAACAAACTAAGCCAACCAACCCACACCTCCCCCCTAAGGAAAGATTAACTCACACTCCCCAAACAAATGCATCGACAACAAGAGCCATAGCACATGTAATTTGTCTATATTTTAGGTCCTTCATTTTAGTATGTCTATGTCATTAAAATACTAGAAAACCACTATCACGAACTCTAACTATTAACTAATTATGACCTTAATAACATCCAAAATATCATCAAATTGAATACACACTATGTGCACAACTTTGTGCTTGAGAATTAAGTGGGAGAAGTCTTAATGTTGTATTCAAAGCATTAATGACATTAACATTACAACGTGGCTTTTGAGTAGAGGATGAGCATGGATTAAACTCAAATAATTTTTTTAAATGGAATACATATCCCGAGAAACCTTCTAGTTACTTCCCCTCATTTTGAGGATGGTATGGGAGTTAAACTGGCCGATTGTATTTTTGGAAACGTAACTCAACGAAGACATCGAGTGAGGCCCAATAATATTTACAAACACAGTCAGCCTGAGGACTTGACCCTGTGACCTCTTGTTTGTAATTCAAAGCACTAAACCACTTGAACTAACCCACCGATCTCAACCCAACCCAAACAATTACTCAATGTTTTTTAGATTTCCTTTTCTTTTCAAACTACATTAAAGGAGATATAAAACTTGGTAAAGTAGTGGGTACATTAAATAATTGAAGAATGGGCTCACTCTCAAATATATATCAAATTTTTAGCCATTGTTCATGTAAAGTGCCATCTCTAAATGCTTAGATGAGGCTAAGAATATCGCATATAAATATTATTATATAAAGTAAAAATGATTCCACA
>ML810263.1:66031-90111 GCA_009831015.1 Picea engelmannii
GAACACAAAGAGAGGTGGGTGAGTTTGATCCCACGACTTCCTAGAGTCGCAAAGCACCTAGAGGAGGTTGAATACCAACTCACCTAGTGGGTTATGTTAAGTTGATAATTGATGACTTGGAAGGACAAAAGACTTAAATAGTGTTGTTAAGGAACTATATCACTCAAGGATCCCTATTGTAGCAAGATTAGTCTACGGATAAAATACTCCCCTCATTGGTCAAATTAAAGTCAAGGGAAGAAAACATGATAGACCATGATGTCAATCATACAATTTTACGTGCAAAAGAAAGAAGGAAGAAAAAAATACCTTAAACCGTCAATTGTCCAACGTATCCCTTGAACTCCTCTATATCCAACTCTAATCAGGATGCTCCACCTATTCACCTACACAAAAAATAGACAAACAATACCTTCCTCATATTACAAATAAGAATTGCATGAAAGAAACTCTAATCTACTAGCTCAAGCCTATTGAGATCAACCAAAATTAAACTTAAGATACAATATATCAATGAATTACAAGGATATTTTTGGAGGGAAGAGTATAGATCTATATTAATAAAAATGAATTACAACAATTAGATGATAATTTGAGATCCAATTGTCGTACTCCTTGCTCCAAAATCTAGAACTTTACTCCTTAGCCACAAAATTGCTTTGTTGAGGAAGTATAACCATACATTGTATTGCGATAAGAGGATAGGGAAAGCTCTCACCTAGGATCTAGTCACACTTATGTTGATGTGCAACACTCAACAATATATATAAATATCTAGACTAAAGGATCTTGCTTTGATTCACCAGCATAAGGATCTTTTTGGAGGGAAGAGTATAGATCTATATTAATAAAAATGAATTACAACAATTAGATGATAATTTGAGATCCAATTGTCGTACTCCTTGCTCCAAAATCTGGAACTTTACTCCTTAGCCACAAAATTTATTTGTTGATGAAGTATAACCATACATCGTATTGCGATAAGAGGACAAGGAAAGCTCTCACCTAGGATCTAGTCACACTTATGTTGATGTGAAACACTCAACAATATATATAAAGCTCTAGACTAAAGGAGCTTGCTTTGATTCACCAGCATAAGGACGCTTTTGTCTTGTGATGTAGGTAGCCCATCCCCTAGATTTGGCCTTTTCTTATAGATCTTTTTAGGAGCTTAGACATAGGCTTCATAGCATGTGAACTAAGTGAATACAATTCATGCACAAGTTCCATGCTCAATAATGCACTATTTCTAACCCATCTCTCATTGATCTCCTTGAAATCATGCAGTTCTCGAAGGTCTAAGGGGAGTTCGTGGGTTTTGTATGGGAAACCCACAACCAATCATGACTTATCTATGAGGAAGTTGCGACCAACTGCTCTTATTCTAGGGAAAAGTGCAACCAAGGCCTTTTATGTATTTTCATGAGGAACTTCCTTGGTACAAGTGTGATTTCAGCTTCATTACATCCAATAACTCCATTGCAGTGCCTATGGTGGAAAATACAAGAATAAAAATGCCCCCTAATGAATGAGGTTAGAAGAGAAACTAATGGCCGAAATTATTTACAAAATACATGGAGGTGAGTGGATTAATGAGGAGTTTGGAATTAAGGAACTAGGAAGTAACTGCAAACATAAATCAAGCAATCATATATATAGATCACCCTAGAGGTAGGCATACCCATGCTCGGATGTATGAATAAGCATGGTCGCCAACACAATACACTACAGATCCATGAGATGATATGCAATACCATGGACACAAAAAAATACACATTGGATCCATGTCATAAAGAGATCATAGCTAGGAGCAAATACAATGTAGATCTATGTCACAGTATAGAAGACATGTAGCACAAATGAGAGTACCAATGTGGTCTTAAAAGTACTTATATTGTAGTGATATAATCTTGCACAACTTGGGAAGGGTAGCATTGATCTAATGGTGATTACTCCCAGTAATAATTAGTAGGTCATTGACATAGAGAAAAAGGATGAGGAGATCAACATTTACATGTTTAATGTAAACATTGGGATTGACACCTGGAGATATTGGAACCAAGAAGAAAACTATTCATATTTTCATACGAATCTTGAGGAGCTTGCTTTAGACCATACAATGATGTCGCAAACAAGAGACGAGTCATCCTAAGAAAATCCTAGAGGTTGTTCATGTAGATTTATTCATTCAATTCCTCATGTAGAAAGGCACTTTTGACATACATATGATGTGATTCCCAAGCTTGAGAAGAGGTGAGTGAAAGAAGAAGACAAATCGACTCCATCTTCGCAATAGGGGAAAAAACTTTAACTTGTGAAAAAACTCCAGCAACAAGAAATGCTTTAAACTTGTCCAAACTTCCATCTACTAAAAATTGGTTTTGTATACCCACTTGCAATGAAAAATCTTGTGACCTTGAGGAAAAGGAACAAGATCCCAAGTGTCGTGTTTGAATAAGGAGTTAATTTCTTCTTGCATAGCTTCTTCTCATTTAGGTACACCACTTTCGTCTTTATAATTTTGAGGATCTTTAGTATTGATGTGTTGGGCCATTAGAGTTGAACCAATTAGATGGAATTGAGAGTGAGTGTTGTGAGGATTAGTTGGATCACTGACGAAGTATCAACAACTTCCCTTGTTTTCCAAACCCATTTAGGAAGTGGAGCAGTTGGAGGTGTAGGATCATCAGATTGAAAACTATAGGAGGAGGAGTGGGAGGATTTGTTGCATGCTCATCATCTAAAGAATAAGTATTATTATCCCAAAAAGATACAAGTCCTATAGAAGTAGGAGAAGAAGAAGATAGAAATGGAAATGAGAAGATCTAGGCATCCAGCCCAAGGAGTGTTCGTCAAAGTGAACACATTGTCGAAATATTACATTTGAAGTGTGAGGTACAAATATCTTATAGTCTTTGACATATTCAACATAGCCAACACAGATACATTGTTCACTTTTAGATTGCAGTACTTTATGCTTTTCATTTGGAATATGAGCCCATGCTTCACAGTGAAACACTTATTACTTATATCGGGCTTAAACTCAAACCACACTTCTTTTGAATTTACACCTATTACTACTTTGTAGGAGTATATCTCAAGGTATAATTAGTACAATCGATTGATTTAGCCAAAAACTATGGAGCTAAATTCTTTGATTGAACCATACAACTAGCCATTTTTTTAAGTGCTTGATGTTTACATTTCTCTACACCATTATGTATGGAGTGTAGGGTACATTGTGTTGCATTTAAATGTCTCATGTTGAGAAAAATTCAATGGAGTGTTTATTGACATATTCTTCTTCATTGTCGATGCAAATTCTCTTCATTAGATGTCTTGATGAATTTTCAACCAATGCTTTGAAGGAAACAAAAAATTCACTCTTGAGTTTAATGAAGTAAACTCATGTGTTCCAATTGTGATCATCAATAAAAGTGAGAATGTACGATGCACCTGAAAAACATGGAATGGGGAATGGTCCATTTATGTCATTGTGAAGCAATTCTAGTTGTGCTTGTGCTCACCACAATTTACTATATGGAAATGGATCTTTGTGAATCTTACCCAAGACACAACCATGACAAACACCATTATTGCACAAGACAAGGGGCAAGCCATGCACCATTTATTTCTTTAAGAGCTACTACAAGTAGTGGTAGTTCAACTGACCAAACCATTGGTGTAAATCTACATGGAGGGTTGGAAAATATACCAATATTGTGGTTGCTTCAAGAATAAAAACAATTTTAGAGAAAAAAATTAGAATCTATAGCTTTGAATGGACAAATTCACCTTCAAATTTATGTTATTCTTATGAACAAAAACAAAATGAAGAAAAAATAAATGAACAAGAACAACAAATTCATGAAAGAATGAGAAAATTGTCCATTAACCAATAGAAGACTTTACATAACACTTATGAAGAAACCATTTAATATGTTAATCTCATTTGGCCTCTCCTTTGGGAGGGCTCTTGAAATTCCCTGGGTTTATGGTTACTCTCTCCTCTCCTCCTGGTTGTATATGACAATGGCTAACAGCAAAATAATCTCAATAATCTAGGGCTCTTGAGCTCTCGTGCAAATCAAATAGCACTCACCCATGATGAACATAGTGGAATGAAAAATGAGATCATGATGTGAAATGGGAGGAAACCCTCTTAGTTTTATAAGCAAAAGTTTGAATTTTATTTCATTTGTTTTTTTCTTTTTTTAAAAAATTTAAGAGGGAAAAGTCATAAAATGGATTTTCTTACTTTATTAGGTGAAAACAAATATAGGAAAGAGGTTCCTTAAGTTATATTAGTGGGAAACAATGTTATAAATGGGTTTATAGGCAAAATACTCATATTATCATGCATGGTGCATTTCAGTACACTTAGCATTTTGGTCTAGGAGGTCAATTTTTAGGTGATAAAAGATTCCCCCTAATGTATGGGGTTAGAAGCATGTTGTATGACTTAAGTATATTATATTTTTCCTTTACCAAGGTATGAGACAACCAATGAGAGAGAGAAGTAACTTGGGAAGAAGAATTTCCCATGGAAGAGGTCGAAGGAGACCACTTGTCCACAAGAAGGTCACAAGGTAGTGAGTTACAAGATCTCAATAGGGATGAGGTAGGAATACCCATATTCGTTGAGCTAACTCATGATAATTATCACAATGGTGTTCACAACATAAAGGGGTTGAATTGGTGAGACAAGATAAGGTCTCAAATACAATATGATGTTGGAAAAAGAGGGCCAGAGTACAAATTAATGTCATAAACATCCCCATATACATGTTCCTGGATTGAATTGTCAGGTTTACATCATAATTATCGTTGATTTTGGTACATAGGAACTAATGGCTCCTCCCTTGGGGGAGAGGGATGGAAACAACTTGAGAAGCTACGTTGAACAGGAAATGGGCTCTAAAGATATGAAATGAGTGAACTAAAAGGAATCTAAAAATAAGGGCTCTGAGAATGGTAGAACTGAACCAGTCAAATCTCAAGAACTGCGTTTGAGGCTAGATCATGGATATATGTATGAATCTCACCAGTGTAGTGATAAGTGGAAGTTGAGAATGTGAGACCATACCAAGTCTAAAAGAAATGATGAATCTCTAATCTTTGTCCAAGGTAACCTATCGAAGAGGTGTATAGGTACCAAGGTACATATGACTAACCCCTAGAATGAAGTTATTGATGTCGATAAGGGAGAGTCTGTTTTCGCCAAAGAATGAGAGAGGTTCCTTAGGCCTGGTATCCAAATTACAACTGGTGAAGTTGTATCTCTAGAAGCAAGTGTTGATGTTGAAACATGTGGGGGACTACCTGAAGGGAAACCCCCTCCTGATATCTGATGCATCTCACACATGTTCAGTGAACTCGTATAATCAACTAGATCATTGAACTAACAAGTGTATGATTCTCAAGCATGCGATGATGAGCTGGAGTCGAGAATGTGAGAAACCAACAACTCAAATAACATTCATGACTCTCTCTTATTGGTTGGAGGCACTCACCAAGGATGGACAAGATTCCAAGGTACATAATAATATAAGCCATGCCCCTAGAATACAAGTGTTGAAGTCAATATGGGAAGGCCCGCTAAAAGTAAGGAAATGAGGAATCCTTGAATCCATCTTGAGGTAGAAATTAAGGTGTGACTGAAAAATACTGACAACAAAGGTGGACTGGAAGGAAATGAGAGGTGGACTCAAAACTTCCCTTGTTCAGAGCATAAATGCAAGGTTGACCTAACAGTGACTAAAAACATTCCATGGGGAATGGTCATTTACTAGGCATAAGTATTTTCAAGGACATATCAATGAATCACTAATACAACTGGAGTTCAAAGTTGGACAACACAGGACGAGTACAATTCAATGAAGTCCTGAAAAATTGTAACAGGACAACATGTGGGACTAAACACACTCCATGGGACATAAAGGTAACTCATCTCTGATTATTTGAACATGGGCAACACTAGATGCTTCCAAGATTGAACCAAGTACTATAAAAGTGTTAGTCCCTCCTACAATTTACAAGGGGTTCGAAGAGGGGAAGGTCAAATATGTAGTACCAAAAGGAGAATACAACAAATCTAATCAGTGTGTTAAAAGACATGATATTCAATCATAATCCCACGGGAAAACAAATTGGTGATACTTATGGGAAAAAATGAGATAAATGCCTCTGATAATGACTAGATAGCAGTGATGTTGAAGGTGAAAATTGCAAATGGAAGTTATCAATGGTAGGGACATTAACGGAAATATCCTTGAGGGCGGGTGAATGGTGGTATAAAAACAAAGAATTTCCATTGTATGGATGATGCAGATGGATTATGATACACGATAATCCAACAAATACCAACCATAAATGGGGGAGTCTAGAGGGTATCATTTTCAACATGATGAGAATAAATGTGTGTGGCTCCACTATAGTATGTAGAATAACTATACTCCCAACCTTTGAGGGAATATAATGGCATGGGCACCAAAATGCAATAGGGGTCGTTATTCTAGAGCACTCATGTGAGGAAGGCTCTATCATTGGGTAGATGGAAAACACACAAAATGGAGGGCCTAATCCATCTACCCAAGTGAGGAGGGTCCTATAGGAAATTTCCATGGAATGCAAGGTAATGCAATGAATAGAAGGGTGTTAAACTATGATAAGTGCCATGGAAATTAAAGCTTGGAGGAGACCCATATCCATGAATAAAAAAAGGTTGCTTGTGGTGAATTCCTACTCATAATTCAACAAAACCCAAAGCATAAATGTTCTCAAGTGATTGAGACAAATTTGTGGGAATTTGTAAGAGAACGAGCATGGTTTAATGCTTCTTCGAAAAATGGCTTCCTGGTGAAGTATCAAAGCTCAAAATTTTGAGAATGGATAAGAAATATAATCCAAATGGTGCATCAAGCAGAATCTATATGTGACATCGCCAATCTGTTTTGAATTGCATAGACTATAATGTTTCAATACGTGGTACTGAACATCGAATATATGAAATGTGCAGATATTACGTCCGTAAGGCCGATGAGATATTCAAGTCAGATGGCGAGAGGTGGGTCTACGCAACCTGGGTCGTTGGGCCCTAGGAATAGAGTGGATAGTGATAAACTCTAAAATTGGTGAGAGGGACCATCATTCCCCCGAGCGCGAGAACCCTCATCCATCAAATGAATATGGGATGAAAAGATCAGGAATGGATAGGTGGGAATGATGTCCCTTGTTGTGTGTGTATATGTAGCATGGGAGGAGCATGCCCTAGATGATGGATGTATACATATGAATTGTGGATGTATTTTTTTAAAAGGCAAAGGTGGATTTACAATACAATAATGACATGTGAATTAGAGGAACTCAACTTATGGGTTCACAAGTGGGTGAGAATGTCACCATACCAAGGATTGTATGTGGATATGGTGAATAAATGCTCATCTAGAAAATATTTGGATTCAACAACATATTGGTCGAAGGGACTAGATTGTTGAGGAAAAGAGTAGGAATGATTAGGTGGAACATCCCAAGGGTAATCTAGAGTGGTTAAGGACTCTAGAACATCCTCACCGAAATGGTGGATGGGAGAAGTAGAGTCTACACTACCATATGAGGTCTTGAAAGATGGGTTAGTGAACCCAGTATCAATGCCATGGGGATGAGAAATATGGTTCACATATGTAAATCTACTTAGATATATTTAATACTAGTGGATGAAGGCTCCACCAATGTTGAGACTAAACGTACATGGGACATGCTAGGGATGTTATGGTGCACATTTGTGGATAAGGGAGTATTCTCTGACAATTTTGATCCCATAGAAGTTGATAGGTAGAGAATTTGCATGGAATTCTCATCCATTTTCACTTCAGGGGGGAAATATCAATGATTGGTTGACGATTAGCTTGGGAAGACTTGTCACGCTTGATGGAGGGATCCTCTATTATTCGGGTTGGATCTTATTGACGACTAGAATCCAATTGATGAATGAACTCAAGGGCATCATGAAATTGGTGTAGTCTAGGACAATGATGAGAATAATCGCCATAGGTATCACAAAAAGCACATGTGTGAATTGTGCACAAAGAATTAACATGCTTAGTTGTTGACTCAGGGAGAGTAATGTTCATAATCGATGTGGAAGGACTTGGTTCTAAATCATCAACATTGTAAATTTCTTTGATTTCCAAGAGCCTAGGACAATTGTAGGTAGAATAGCAATGGATATCACATAAGGTACATGGATGTATGGCCCTAGATGCCATGTTCTGGGTGGCCATGGCTTGTTTATGATTATTTGTGCCCCTTTCTTTTTTGCTTTTCCCCCTTTGTCAATTTATTTTCTAGCCTATGTTGGTTGAGGCGAGGCCTGTGTATGTGCTTTAGGGGATATAGGGGTCATTGGTATTGGCTACACAACAGTCAAGGCTAAATATGGGGTTGTCATAAAGGGTGGAAGAGGAGTGGGAGGGGGATCTAAGTACCAAACATGGATCCATAATGTGAGGTTAGGAAAATTCAATGTGGCTATAACAAGTGTACTTACTATTCTAGGTGGTGGAAATAAGAAAGGGACATGGCCAAAGGGGTAATGTGGATGAGGATTCCCTACTGGTGGTGGCATTTAATATTCTAGGAATGATAGTCCAATAGATGGTTGTGGATATGATGACACCATACATACATTATATTATGGTCCAATGGACTTTCTAGAATATGATATGATGACACCATACATACATTATATGAACTAGGGTGGGTAACTACAAGGGGAGGCCCGTAATATGCACCAAGTAATGTCGAGTCTTTGTAGACTCCAAGGTTGATGTTTTGAAGAGAGGGAATTGTTTAGCTTCCGCCCAAATAAAACACCACATGATCATGGTGAAGTTGTCTTCAAGATCATGGCAGGTCAATTGATCTATTGTGACAAGATTCCCGTTACAGGGGACAATCATCTTACAAAAGACTAAAGAAACAATTGCCTTCATGGTATACATGAAGCTTCAACCTAGAAGGATGTTATAGTCCAAAGGGGAATCTATAAATTCAATGTCAATGCACACTTCCTTTCCTCCCAATTGGACAGGACAATTATGATAAATCCCATCAGGTTGAGAGGGTTCACCATCATACACACGAAGGGAGATTGTATAGGGCACTAGTGTTGGAGAACCTAACTTCTTCCAAACGCGTGTCGACATGATGCACGTGGATGTGCCTTCATCAATAATGCAATTAATAATGATGCCATTCTTGATGGAAATTGGAATTTGGAAGGCCATTGAAGGTGGTAATCGAAAAGGTTCAACTTTTTCAGTATCAAAGATCATCCTATCATTTGATGGATCGACAGTGCCCAAAGAAGATAGTAAATCCTTGCATTCTGACTTCAAGGGATGACATTGTTGTAGGCGATTGAGATAAGTCATCTACTATGTTGTAATTGTGGGATGGTCACACATGGGGGTTGGGAGCATAATGCCTTAGTGGAAGCTTGGGTACCTTGAGAGGTAGGTCTTCACCTAGGAGAGGAATCTGTAAAGTTCCATTATTAAATAGAGGGGGATCATAAGACTCGATAGCTTGTGCTTCATGGGGCATACCATACTGACGAGGTCAAGTGGTGAGATTGACATGGGATAAATATAAGTAAAGTATATGGTAATTCCCACTCCCATAACTAGTGGAAGAGGGAGGCAGTCCAGAAAGAGTGGCTTCTATGGTGGACACAAACCCTTGTGATGGAAAAGGATTTATTAGTACAACTGGTTGCGACGAGAATGGTGGGGTAGTTTTACTTTTAGCACGTTGTGTGGCCTTATTTTCTTCCCACATTGATGCATCCCAGGTAACAAGGGATATTCATGGGTATAGTGTCTATATTGACAAGAACTAGCGCAAGGTTTATTAGTGCAAAGGTTATGTTTCTTCCCTTGATTGGTCTAGGGATTGTTACCTTCGAATGGGTTGTGGCAGGTTGATTACCCCGATTATTGGTATTAGTTTGTGGGTTTGGATTCCCTTGGTTCCACTAGTTTTGGTTATTTTTCTTACCCTTCCCTTTGTTCTTCTTCTTATTCTGATTGGGGGTATTTTTTTATGCATACACTTTCCCTTGTGGAGGGGGTGTAGGACAACCAATAAGGATTTGGGGTATTGTAGCTGGAAAACTTGTAGTATATGAAAGTGGGGGAGGAAAAGAGTACTAAGGATTCATAGTATCACCACCACAAGAATATATACTACAAGGGGGCCCATGGACATGTGTATGTGAATGGGGTGTAGGGTAAGAGGTATTGGTGCCTAATTGGGATGAGGAGCAAGAAAAATCCCAAGGGGGAATTAGGGTATCAATAAGAAGTGTTGACCCCTCCATAAGGGATACTATATCCACTAGTTCTAGGAGGATTAGAATGTGAATAGGTATAAGACATAGATCTAATAAGGCCATCAGTTGTGTGGGATGATCCTTGTGTAGACAAGTCACTTGAGCAAGAGCAAGGGGCATCATGTAGGATTGTATAGAGATAATTTGATTGGGGATAGATCAAATCATATTGCTGGTATTTTTGGATAGCTTCTTCCTGATATCTAGGTAGATTCATGTCTACATCCTTGGAAATAGGAGGAAGAAAGGACTTCAGGAACCAATCCATGAGTAAAGAATCATTGATATCAGCTTTGTATAATCCTTTTCATCTATGCCACTCATGGATGTGATCTGAGGTGTGAGTAGCAGTGGTTTGAAAAAAATTGGTCAAGATTTATATCCCTATGTCATGACAAACTGGGATATGGAAGAAGTTAAGGAAAATTTTGGCTATGGACTCAAAGATTCTATGGGTATTACTAGGTTTCTCTATGTACCACTTGGAATAAACACCAATCAAAGTGTGATGAAACAATCACAACCTAATCGAATCCTCAGTTATGGAGTTGGAGGAACACCACAGGTGAAAGGGCATGATACGGTTGGAAGGATCCTCTCTAGGTTTACACTCAAACTTTGGGATGTTAGAGGGAAGTTTGTTTGGCGTATTGGGAAAATTGGGATCATGGTGAATGGGATTGTTGATCAATTTGTTCAAATCAAGGAGATTTAAACTTTCCATAAAAGGCACATAAGTTTGGTTGGCATTGAGTCCAGGATTAGCTCCAGGCATGGTGGAACTTGGGTTGCATGAAGATGAAGGACCTGAGGAGGTGGAAGTGGGCCCAAAATTGGATGTACCAACACCCCTCAATGGGGATGGGGGTTATGAATATGAAGAGATAGAGCCCAATGGTGGGGAACCTTGTTTCATCGAGCAAGGAAGATAGTGTGTCTAGTGGGGAACTAGGGTCAAATGCCTTGCAACTAATAAGACTATCTCTTATGGGTAGATATGGTATCCTAAGGAAAGTATCACCCTAAAGATGCAACAAGATAATCAAAATGATAATAGAATGAAGTGATGAACTAAGCCAATAATGATCAGAAAACACACACTACATGCTTGGGTGGTTCATCAAGTGGTTTTAAGTGTGTCCAAAAAAAATAAGGCCTAACTCGAGCAATTTCATCCTATAAAGAGAAATAGCCTATAAGAACCACTAGAAGCACTCAAATAAAACCTAGTCTATGGACAGAGGCCTTCCAAAAATCTAACAACAGGGGGAGATGAGGTCCCCTCCATAGTTGAGTGATGGTACTAAAGAGATAGTTATAATTATGGCATAGTGGGTAGTGAGAGGTCCCAAAGGCCTATAGAAATATATCTTAGGTACCATCCCTCGTGTGAGAGAACCTGACTAAGGATACCTAAGAATGTCCATTGAACCACCTCTTCATGGAATTGTGTAATAGATTACCTTGTCTTCAATATGAAATCAAGCAGTTTGGATATCTTAAATAGTAAACGAGCAAGGAGTCTCAATCACACCTCTAGTCTAGACCTTGGAATTATCCACTATAAAAGAGTGCGCATGTTACCAAAGGATGGTACCATGTCTGATAGAAAGGATTTTAGTTCCCTAATAGTCAACATTTATGTTTCGATGTAAAATGACTAAGGGGAATTATTTGGATACCTATCCTCATATTCCTAACCTAATTACAATGTTCTTTTTGGTGCCCAAGTGGGATTAAGTATGTGTTAAATTAGGGGTTAATTATTAGTTTGAGCTTGGCGTCATGAACCAAGCAAAATTTTTAAGGCATGGTTTGTGTGCACGTGTGGTGTGTCTAACTAAGAAAGTAAATGCTTGTAAATAAAAACATAATTAAATTGCATTGAACTTGAAATTTAAATAACCATGCAAGCAAGTAACTAAATAAAAGTACTCCAAGTAAAATGACTTTTTTCTTCTAAGTTACTTTAAAAAATAAAATAAACTTGCAAACTTTTCATATTCCAAAATCAACAACAATCCATTTCACTTTTTGTCTCACAAGTAATCATATTTACAACACAAATAAAAAAATAAAAATAAATTAAAAAAAACCTTCATTAGCAAGAAAAATATTGGGGTTCCTATAAGGCCTTTTTCCTTTCACTAAGAGGTTGGGAAAAATCTCAAATAAAAGATATCTAAAACATAAAATAGGATGCACCTACAACTGAAATAGAAAGTGAAAATTGAAGACTAAAAGCAATGGATTCCTACATGCTTTTTTCATTTTTTATTTTTTTTAAGTACTGATTAAATGTAAAGATGAAAAAGCCTATAAGATTGAAAAACAATTAAAAGGTCTAAGTTATTAATTACTATAGTAAAAAATAGAAATCAAAATCCTCAAGAAATCAATTGGGGGAAGGTACTAAAACCCTAGGGGGTTTTCTTCTCAATCCTATATATTTCTTAAAAAATGTACCTTAACCTACAGTAAGAGTATCTAAAAGCAACCTGTAGGCCCTAAAAAACACTCAGATAGCCGCAAACAAACCCTAAAAATAAAAATAAAAATAGAGTATTTTGAGCCCCTGCAGAAACTTGCCTAATTAGTTGTGTTTCCCTTGTAGAATTTTTCATGGGTTCTTGCATTGGCCAACACAAATATTGGGCCCAATTAGTGTGTTTGTCAATGTAGCCACTGCCCCCTGTTAGTGCGTTGGATCCTAGGAGGTCTTCGACGCCTGTGAGATCAACTTTGTGGGAATCTTGGAGTGTTTCCGACACCTATTTCCTAAATACATGAACTAGAAAGCAATAACAAGTAAAAAATCCATAAAAACTCAGAAAAAACAAATGAAAACAAGGGAAAATAATTTTACACACACACCCACAACAAGGGATCATGAGGTTGGCTTAGATCCCCGATGAACTCACTATTTCATTGGTGTAAATATGCACAGAGGGTAAGCAAATCTACAAATATTGTGGTTGCTTCAAGACTACAAATAATGTTAGAGAAGAAACAAGAAACCCTAGCTTTGAACGGACAAATTCACCTTCAAAATTGTGTTATTCTTATGAACATAAATAAAATGCAGAAAAAACAAATGAACAAGAACAAAAAAATTTCATGAAAGAATGAAAAAATTATCCATTACCTAATAAAAGGTTTTGCATAGCACCTATGAAGAAACCCTTGAAGATATTGATCTCCTTTGGCTTATCCTTAAGGAGAGTTCTTGGAATTCCTAGGGTGTTTGGATGCTCGCTCCTCTCCTCCTAGCTATAGATGACAATGGTTGTTATCAAAATGCTCTCAAGAAGCTAGGGCTCTTGACCTTCGGTACAAATTGAATAGCTCTCACCCATAATGAAAAGAGTGGAATGAAAAAAGAGATGATGATGTGAAATGGGGGAAACCCTCTTAGTTTTATAGGCAAAAGTTTGAATTTTATTTCATTTAATTTTCTTTTTAAAATAAATTTAAGAAGGGAAAGTCATAAAATGGATTTTTTTACTTTATTAGGTGAAAATAAGTTTAGGAAATAGGTTCCTTAAGTTATATTAGTTGGAAATTGTGTTAGAAATGGATTTATAGGAAAAATAATCATATTATGCATGGTGCATTTTAGCACACCTTGTATTTTGGTCTAGGTGGTCAATTTTTAGGTGATAACACAAACCACTCATGCCAAAGTTTCCTCAATTCATCATCATGAACAATGAAGATGATGGTAGGAAATGAGGGTTAAAATATGTCAAATTTGTAAACTATGAAGAATCATCATGTCTTGAAGTTATTACAATAGTTGAATCCTTTAAATCTTTGATTACAACATCATGAGGCAAAAATTCATTGGACTTGGCATCACCCAAGAGTAATTTGAAAAATTGAAATCAAATTCACTAAGACAACAAGAATGTTAATTGGGTTTAGCCCGAGTGGTTTCTGTTGAGGGGTGTCATCCTCTCCACCCAATTTCAATTCCCACAAGTGACATGTTTGGCTCTTAAATGAGCACACTATCGAAAAAGCCTTGGATTTCTACAAAATCAGGTTTACCCTGGGTACCATCCTCAAAATGAGGGGAAGTACCCAGTGGGTTTCCCCAGGAGTTGTTCCCTCGAAGAGAGAGAGATAGAGAGAGAACATAAAAAAAAATGTTGACTTTCCCATTAGGAATATATATTTTTCTTTCTCCTACAACATCTAAAGGTGAACTATCACTGACAAAAATTTATCAGGTTGTACAAGCATCATGACTAGAGAAGGAATCCCTAATATTGGTCATATGATGAGAAGTCCTTGAGTCTAAAAATCAACTCATTACAAGAATGACATGCCATTGTAGAAAGAGCATGAGGTTTAGAAGGAATCTATTTGAATATTATGATTCTTCATAGTTTCTAATGCTTGCATATTCTTCTAGCAATGTGTATCAAGATGCCCATCTTTGTCACAAAAGAAAAAGTCCTTGGTAGCTTATTTTTCATTGACTTGGTTCCCTTTTGGGGCTTGGGAGCAAGAGGAGTTATTGTAGGAGACATGGTAGGATTGTGATATTTGGTGATTGCTTCTTGGAGGGTTTGGTGCCCTTGTGGTTGTGAAGAAACAAAGCTTTCTACTTGGAACCTATATCAAGCACATCGATGTGCAAGAGCTTGTCTTTCTCATGTGTTAAGTTCTGAATAAAGGTCCTGAAAGGCCCTGATCCTGAGCTATAGGGTCCCTTGAGCAGAGCTCAGTCATCCATTAAAGTTGGATAGTCTGTTTCGTGAATGGCCTATCTAAATCGATCTGCCTCCCCTAGTTATTAGCAGATTATGGCTTCTTTTCATCTATCTTTATCCTTCTGCTCCACCCATTAATAGTATTGCACAACGCTATGCTAAAGGAAGGGCTTCTTACTTGCTACCATAATATCCCCTTCGGGCCTTTGGGATACCTATGGGGTAAGGTATTGTATTTCTTTTGACTGATAGTTATTGAAGTTGGCTTGCCTAACAAAAAACAAGCATTTCGGCACTAATCCTGAGACCCCCTTAAGAACATAATAAATTCCCCTAAAAACATGGTGTTGGCGCTAACCCGGAAATACCTTTTGTCCCAACTATCCACAAAAAATCTCAAAAGAAGGCATTTTATAATTTTCCTCTAATGCTTCTCTTGCGGAATAAAAAGTAGAGAAAAAAAATCAAAAGGATCTTTGAGCTTATAAAGAATATCCATGCTTACATGATCATCTAGCTTAGTGATTCCAAAATCACTAAGTTGAAGTCTTAAGAGATGAATTTCATGATGTAGTCTTTCATTTTGGAAAATTTTACTAAATTAAGAGTAACGAGCTCATTTTTCAATTGACGAGCATGACTAAAATTTGTTCTCCCAAAGTGTTGTTCAAACTTTAGCCATGATTTATGTTGTGTCAAGGCATTGGATATGGAATTTCATATCATCATAGATCGACATGCCAATAAGACCTCATCATTATGGTTTAACCATTTTCTATGTTTCTCATTGTCTAGTGGTTTGGCATCTATCTCGTGTGTGATTCAATGCAAACCTTTACTTCTTAGTAGGTCCTCCATGTAGTATTTCCATGAATAATAATTGGTGCTTGTTAACTGAACATCATGAGGGTTAAAAGTAACCATTTTTAAAATAAAAGAAATTAGAATAATGAATTAGTGAAAATAAATTGTACCATTGTGTAGAGCTAAAAATATTAGGTAAAATATTAAAAAGGGTCTCAAATTGAGTCTATATGAGGAAGTTATGCCTAGAAAAGTTACAAAAACAGGATCAACCTTGCTTATCTATAAAAATAAAAAATAAACTTACATTGCATTAGAGAGAAAATAATCTAAAACCGCCTATGTCACTATGTAGAGGATTGAAAAAGACAATCTAAAAAAAACAACACCAGAATCTGACGTTGTATGGAGAATTATGTCAGTTTAAAATTTTCCTCAAAAATCAAATGTGAATCTTCCAGGTTGGTTAGGAAGTTCCATATGGAATTTTTTTATTGGCCTTGATGAATAGATAGATGAGTGTACTACTAAGTAGATGTGGCAATGTCGTGAAGGGTCCATGTTGCAATACGTTGACATTACAGTGAGGTGGGGGTTCATGTGGCACCACGATGACATGGCAGGTCGAGCTAAGGTTTACACCTGCATGTCGAGTTGGCTACCACAGTGGAGAAATCAAATTCCAAGGAAAATGGGGTGATTTAGCAGTGAGGGTGGCCATGGTCAAAAGGGGTGCTTTGTCCATGAATGGAAGTGTCACATACTAAGGGAGAAGAGGAGAGATTCCAATGAAAATGATGGTTGGTGATGTTTCTAAGGAAGGGAGTGACATGCCAAGGATGTTTGTGTGGTGATGTAAAGGTTGTGGATGGAATGGATCATGCAACATCAATTCAACGGGGTGGGTTGGGGCATGTCAAATCAAAGGATTTGGGGGGGTGAACTAATGGTAAATGAGTGGGGGATCCAAGGAAAAGTGAGGGTGTTGGTATAAGTTGGACCATGGATCACAACAAAGAGGATGCATTGATTGGTGTAAATGCAAGCAACGAGGGATTCAAAGAACATGTTGACGAGAGGTTCAAACTAGTTGATAGTGTAGAAAATACCAGTAGGGAGAGGTGTACAACAGGGAAATAGAGGGTCGATGGGGAAAAGGAAAGGATGATGTCAGAAGAAAAAAAAAACATACATAGTGGTAAGGGCACTAGATATAGAAGAGGGAGTTACCAAGATTCTGTTAGAAAGTGGTTAATTTTTTTGGAATAACCAAGCTCACAAAACATTGAAATTTTTTAATAAATTTCGAGAAATTTAATAAAAATCAACATGAATCTTACAAAGAAACCTCGAGTGTTTGAGAAAAAGAGTAAATTTAGAGCATCTTGAGTTTGATTTCCACAAAATGAGAAGTGTGTTTTTTTTTTGTCCATTCCAAACTCAATCGTGTAGTTAGATTGCTCCAAAAAGACACCAGAATGTCTAGATCTTAGAAGTGCCCAAGTGACCAATTTGGAAAAAAATGGTGATCTAGCTTATTCAATGATTGAACTTTACCTTAGAACTACTCTAATACCATGTTCAAAATTTCACATGGACACGTGGTCATTAAATGAACAAAAAAATCACAAATAACACATGATATATGTGGTAAAACCCTCGAAAGGGAAACATCCACAAAGAAAATGGGCAAAGCAAAATTGTTTCTCTATAAAATCTCTTCTTGTACAATGAGGACCTAATTCCTTTATTTATAAAGTAGATTCTTACATGCAATCTACTCGTTTATTTTTAGTTCACTAATCTATAACTAAAGGGTTCTCCAAGTTAAGTTTAATTAAATGTCAGATCCATCCATCGGTGGATATATCGAGATAAAAGTGATCTTGATAATTCTAGTGCTATGGATAATTACAAAGCTATTTATTGTGCTTAAATAATTTATTGGATGTGCACACAATTATGCACTAACAAGTGTAGTGTTACTGTCACAAATATAGTTTGGTATGATAAGTGTTGCTAAAGTTTTGGCATAGTTGAAAAGACATTTTTTCTTGGATACTAACATGCAACAACCACATAGGGGTCATGCTTGCAAAAATCCACCCTAGCTTCTCCTATCTCCACCTCTGCTACTGTTAGCCATGCTACCCTCCCCGCTTTAGGGTCCCAATATGGAAGGTACGCTAGGCGAGGTGCAACCTTTGCCTCTACATCATCTGGAACTCAATCTTTACATGGTTACACTACTACCTCCACCTTTGCTCTTGTTTCTACCAATCATGCCTATGGTGAATCTACTCTCTATGGATCCACTCTTCACCAAGGGGAATTTGTTAACCCCTTTCTTCCATTTTAGGATTACTTTCACATAGTTCCATTTTAGGATTACAATGTGGTTTCAAAATCACCATTCTCATCATTACAACCTTAAACGATCAATAAAATAATGCCATGTTAAGTTCCTTGGACCCAACTACGAAACCTCTTTTGCAAAAAACCTTGTGCCTCACTCATACATGAAAAAACAATATTATCTCTTGTTTATTAGCCTTATTTATGTTAATTTCGAAAATGTAACCCATACATGTGGATTGAACCTCCAATGCCAAGAAACACCTATTTACATCCTTCATATAATTTTGGTACCTATGCACATACATGTACTTAAGGTAATGCATTACTCCCATTCTCAACCTCTTGATTCACTTGCCCATTCACACATAAACTACCTTAATAAACCATTGGATCCCCATGTCCAAAGGGAACCCTTTCCATGGCCTTTGCCTCCAATACCTAAATTCAATATATCACTAGGAAAATACCATGATACCCATGTGGATGCTTTTGTAATTGCATTCTCTAAGTGTATGCCTTTTGACATCTCGTTGAATCTCTCGCCACGTCTCTTTAAAATGGTTTCATCTCTTACTATATGCTTCTATTATTTATCTGTAGAAACTTGTTGACACATTTCTTTGATAGTTTGACGTAACTTGACATTATAAAATTGGCTTATAAGTTATCCTAACCATAAAATAAGGACTTGAGGAACCCTGTTTGAATTTATTCACAGATGGCACAAAGTTGTCCATTCATGTAAGACATATCTTCCCCTTTAGTATCTCTTGAGTTATTTACCTATTATTTGAGGCTACAAACATGTCATGAGTTCCTTACAATGTTGTGTTTTCTGAATGGCTTTCTTATCTTATCTCAGGATTAGTTTAAATTTACAAATCCTATGGTAGAGCTCCTTCTAGTTGGGCTCAAGTTTTGGCTCGGAGACATTTGGGTTTCTAGTGTTATCTGCAATTCTTCTTGAGGTAGCTACACATTTAGAATCTAGAATTTTGTCTACCACCATCCATATATCCATATATCTCTAAATAAATAAAGGGGGCATCATAATTGAACCACCAAGTCAGGTTATCGAATAGGGTGAATGTTCCAAGCCATGCTCTTGCTTATACACTCATTGATCAAGTCAGGCCAACATGAATCATAACAAATAGTTGGCATTGTGGTTCCTTTGAATTGAATCTAATTCAGGAGGACTATCTAACAATGCACCCCAACAAAGTTCAAATGACTCATTCATGTAGAACCATACATAGATGGGGCATGCCTTATATATGAGTCTTGAAAATTCTAAATTGGTGTAGTCAGTCCACATCTTTGTGGGCTCCGATGGGGGTAGTTGATACGTCAACTTCCCAAGGGCATAACTTTTTCATACGATCTCTAATTGGAGTGCTCAATACATTGTCGAAAAATTCTATAAAATAAGAACACATTCCAATCGGGCCCAAGCATGAGGCTATAGCCGTCTCCTAGGCCCCGAAAAGTAAAAAAAAACATCGTTTAGGGCCTCAAAACAACCCTAGAAGTTCAAGACCCAAAAATCTGTAGAAAAACTTCCAAAATGAAAAAAATTTCTTTGAGCCAATGGAATATGTGGGTGGCCACCGATATCCACATGGATATCCTTCCGTCCTAGGAAGTAATGGTCTCCATTGCATTGAGTGCCCCCATCAGATGGGGAAATTTCTGTTAAATTTGGCCCTGGGTGAGCCACTTACCTTGGTGTAGTAATTTCCCTAATTTAACAACTCGATAAACTTGGATCCTCTATTGGAAATGCCCTTAACCTGAGTGTCCACAATCTGATCAATGGTTGCATGTTTCATGCAGTCAGGGTTCATCTCTGTCAGTCTCAACTACTATGTTATATTTGATGTCTCCAAAATGGTGGAACGTATGGCCGAAGGAGGTCCACATTGAACACTAGGTGAAATCCAAGGAAGGGGGGAAAACATAGCTTAAAATCACTGTCACCCACAAATTTCGTGATGGTGTAAGTGTTAGAATATAGAATATGGTGTGCTCATTTTACCATTGACGATACCCTCATCACCCAACCATAGGTCGAAGCCACCCTCTGAGCACCTTAACCTTGACTAAGAATTACTCTAGAAGCAAACCCTAGGCTAGATAGCCAAACAAGGTGTAGTGCATCTTCCTCCAAGGATAGCGCACCAACAATAGCTTATCAGATAGTCCAAACCCTAGCCAAGAGATAGTCCAAGCCAACACTGAAACTGCTAGCTGCAGCAGCTACACCTGCAACTCTCCTCCACACGTGCGCACCAAATTGGAACTGCAGTGCGCACCAAACTGGGAACTGCAATTCTGAGATGTTGTCAAATGAGAATTGGCACCCTGTATTTATACTAGTTCTGCCAAATTTGTTGGGGCCGACTTCTCCTGCTGGATATGTTTCTGTTCATTATATTATTATTATTTATGGCTGACTTCTTCTCTTGGAGGCTAATAACCTAATATAAATTATCTTCTTGAGCCGACAAGACTTCTAGGGTTATTAGCCAACTCATTAGGGTTTTCTCTTGCTTTCTGGAATCTTCTATTCTCGTCAGGTTCACACGTGTAGGTAAATACCTCCCGCAACTACCATAATATTAACACTCCCTCCTAGATAGGGAGGTATTTACAGGTAATGGACTTGAGCACAAAACATACCATTTACCTAGTAGCATTAATATAGTCATCTAGACTATTTCATGACTAGATCATGAGCATCACCATCACCATCAACTGCATCATCTCTCGAAACCATACTTCATCTGAGTAATTAGACATGATGTTGGATAAGTCACTCACACCATAGAGTGATACAAKAGCCACTCTTATAATCTAGAGGAGTAAATGCTCTGAACCAATTTCCTGTTTGGAAAATCTKTGTTCATCATTTGTCTAGATGGTGATTATTTCCAATAAATTGTTGATAGTCTTCAAGGCAGTTAGAAYAGAAATAGAACACAACTGTGTCTATCCATAGTAGTACATAACTACAATCCAGTGGTTCACTACCACACCAAGTAACACACACGTACTTGATCARCAACATATAGTCACAAACAGTGGAACATATCCACCACAGTAGTCTTCATCTATTGTCATACAGTCTTCATAACAAACATCTAGTAGCAACCTGCATAGAAACAATGTTATGATATATACTGAATTATTTGGGCCAATATTTCACTTACATATGTGAGTTCTGAAAGAATATATACCTTACGAACAGTGGAACATATCCACCAAAGTAGTCTATATCTACTATCTTCATAACAAACATCTGATAGCAACCTACACAGAAACAATGTTATGATATAAACTGATTTGTCTGGGCCAATCTTTCACTCACATTTGTGAGATCTAAAAGAATATCTGCCTCAAAATAGTGGAACATATCCACCACAGTAGTATATATCTACTGTCTGGAGATAAGTAGTCTCCATAACAATCATCTGATGCCATCCTTCATAGAAAAATATTGTTAAAGATAAATTGAATCATCTAAGCCAATCTTTCACTCACGTTTGTGAGATTTGAAAGAATATATGCCCTCATCAGCAATGGGCTATCTGCCCTTTTTCTTCTCAACCAAGGAAGAAGGATTGTTTCTAATTTCTGAGCTTGGACCATTCCTCACCCTAGGCCATTCTTCCTACATTAATCAAAGTGCACCCTGGACAGAATGTATAAACCCTAAGGAATGTTTGGACCATTCCCCACCCTGGGCCATTCCTCCTACACTAATCAAAGTGTGCCCTGGAGAGAATGTATAAACCCTAAGGAATGACTGTCCTGGACCATTACCCACCCTAGGCCATTCCTCCTACATTAATCAAAGTGTGCCCTGGAGAGAATATATAACCCTAAGGAATGTATGTCCCTAATTGCTGAGCCTGGACCATTCCCCACCCTGGGCCATTCCTCCTACACTAATCAAAGTGTGCCCTGGAGAGAATGTATAACCCTAAGGAATGATTGTCAGGACCATTTCCTCCATTAACCACAAGAGGAAAATATTGTCCTGCATCAACCTCCAAAACGGACCATTCCTCACGTTAACCACAATGAGAAATTGTTGTCCGGCGAGGCAGGCCAGTCTTCTTAAGTAACCCTCAAGAAGAGAGATTGCCCTAGACCACTCCCCATGTTAACCACAATGGGTAGTCGTTGTCTATGATACATCAGCAATCAAACTACTTCCCATGTTAACCACAATGGAAAATCATTGTCCATCAGAAATCTCAATCCACTTTCCGAACAAGAAAGCATCTGTCCAAGATGGACTAATTTTCAAATTTAAGGGTGAATGTCTTCAATAATGTTTTCAATGCTCCCTCCTAACTTGGAGAGTCATTTCTTCCTTTTTCAATAAGAAGGAAGTTGTTTCCATGAGCTCTAGCTTGAGTGTGCAAACTCTTTCATCTTGGATAGAAGCTTTACCAAAATGTCTGCTTATCTACTCATTTGTGGAGATATGTATTGGAGAATCATTTTCTCCTTTCTGGACTTCATCATGGAAAATGTAATGCTTGATTTCAAATGTACTTTAGTCTAGAACACTTTGAAAACTTCATGTAGATATGAACAGTAGAGTATATTATAGTTGGAAAGCTGGAACATATCCATTTGGCACTTCTTCTTTCATCATGAGATATGATCTACTAAGTAGTCATCTTTATAGAAAAAATTTCACCACGCTTATGTTGTGCACTGGAGATTCTCCACCAAGTTATCTTCTTCTATCTGCGTACATGAGTCTCTTTCTGGTATGCCTCAAAGTCTTGAGATTGCTCTTCATACACTCTTTATTCAATTTCTCTGGAGAACATTCTTTTCATTCATCTGATGTAGAATTTCGACCCATGGATGTTGCGAATGATACAATGACTTATGTAGAGATAAGTCTGATTTACTGGAACAAGTAATCATTATAGTCTTCTCCCTCCATCTGGGAGAACCTCTAGTTTTGGATCTCACAATGGTTTCATTCATAAGTCTTTCATACACTGTTCTTCATCACAACTTTCAGTTTCTCTACTTGATTGCTTTTATTGAGTTCATATCAGGCTGGTAATCTTGTGATTCTTGATACAGTGACTGGTTGTTCTGACTTCTCTTTCTTTCTTGTAATCTTCATGTTTTTCTTTTTCTTTTGGGTCCATGGAGTTCTTTATATATTCTATGCCCTAGAGATTCCACTTCTTCCCTTCATCATAGGATCACGGATCTGGATGGACAACCAGGAATACTTTAAGGCTTGTCTTCGAAGAAGACTTCTTCTGCGGTTGAACTGAGCATGTACTGTATTTCATGGTTGCTACCATGGATATATATATATATCATCATCTTCAATGGATCATAGGATTATCTCCCTCCTAATCCTTGCTTCATGTACAAGTGCATGTAATCGGCTCCCTCCGTCTAATAGATTCCTTGCTTCCATCTGCATCTTTATTGTCTTCTACAATATATATAATAGAGTCCACGCTTCCATCTGCATCCTTATTGTTTTCTGCAATATATAATTTGCTCTAGAGTCCATGCTTCCATCTGCATCTTCTACTTTTGTCATAAGTCCTTTTCCAATTTCCTCTTGATTGTTGACATCTTTTTGTCTTTGCTTCTTCTAAGTCTCTTCAAGATTGATTCTGATTTTGGCTTATCTTGTAATAGCTTTCACATGATATATTTCATTTTTTCTTATCTTGTTATTCTTCCATGGATATAGTTCTTCTTGGAACATTTTATCTTTCTAAGAGATAGATATACAAGATATGTATAGGGAC